>LBNU01027829.1:55989-72302 GCA_014162995.1 Artemisia annua | reverse complement strand
AAAAGTCACCACTGTGAAGAAAGAGGTGAATATGAGTTGAGGAGAGAGAAAGCTGAGGTGGCAGCCGGAAAGATGATGCAATATGGATTAACACTGTCACTAGCCTAACTTTGAAAAGCTGCCAATCAAAAGTACAAACTCCACCAACTAAGCCCAAATATAACGCATAACCACTAAAAGAAGACACTAGATAAAACTATGAAAACTAGTAGAAACGTGATTGTTCCCTTACAAACGAGACGAAACTTTATGAAATCTCAAAATAAACAATTCCGACCATGCAATCTAGCTGAGTGTTGGCAAAAGGCGATATACAGATTCATGTTTTCAAAGTTTCAGAGAATATCTAGGTTGATTGTTTGTTTTTTTTTTTTTTTTTTTTTTTTTTTTTTTTTTTTTATTTATTTATTTTTTTAAATTCGTTTTTTGAACAAAAAGAATATCTAGTTCAAAAGTCATTAAATAAACCTCTAAATATAGTTAGAAAAAAGTTTGAAAACAACCACAAAAGTATCGAGTAAAGTGCGTATATTAGAATTAGGGTATTTTTTGGAAACGGTCGTTTAAGACTGTTTATCGGTTAGCGTTTAACAATTTTAATTAAAAGCTAGTTTGTCAACGAATGTTAGAAAAAAGTTTGAAAACAACCACAAAAGTATTGAGTAAAGTGCGTATATTAAAATTAGGGTATTTTTTTTTGGAAAGGATCGTTTAAGACCGCTTATCGGTTAGCATTTAACAATTTTAAATAAAAGCTAGTTTGTCAACGAATTTTTATCTTTTATAAACGTTACTTGGAAAGTATTTAACTTTTTTCTGTTATTGTTGTTAACTTACATGTAAAGACCATATCTATAACTACGTTATTAAGTACTTTTATAAAACAAACAACCGTTTATCGGTTAGCGTTTAATAATTTTAATTAAAAGTTATTTTGTCAACGAATGTTTGTCTTTTATAAACGTTACACGAAAAGTATTTTAACTTTTTTTTTCCTTTCTTCTGTTGTTGTTGTTGTCAACTTACATGTAAAGACCATATCTATAACTACAGCTGTTAAGTACTTTAATAAAAAAAAACAACCAATATAATTGCTACTGGTGTTAGTTTTATGGTACATAAACGATTAGTCGCACATAACAGCAATAGCATATAGCAGCGTCAATTTTTTGTACATGTATTTTTTTTATGTATATATATGAGTGTAAGTGAAAAGGGAAAAAAATTGTTAATTAAATTATAGGAAGCAATTAAATATTTAAATAATTAATAAATTATATAACTATTTATAAGTAAAAGTACATTTTCTATCCATATATCGCCAAAGATAATAAAGGAAAATGATTGGGCTGCCTACTTTACATGACTAATTATATGCTTACTTCATTCATTGTTTGACACATGGATTCCACTATTTCTTTCTTTTTATATATAACATTGATTTTGCCACATGTAATAAGATCCTTTTTAGGCACAAAATTAGGCATACCAATTAGGTATGCCAATACTACTCGATAATAAATTGAGCTAAGTACTAATCTAGTACAAAATATTTTTTTTGGTCCCCACCATGGTCACTTTTAAACTAAATTCCCTAAATGGTCATGCGCGACTACTCAACTCCGCAACCCCTCCCAAAACGCGACACGTGTCCTTAACCAAGTACAGTTAGTTACTTTGAATGGGCCCACATAACTACCAAACTTACTCAACCTTTGTGCTACTCAACCGGCGGCTACTCGACTTACATTGATTCACGTGAAAAAGTACATAGGGAACCAAAAAAGCAACACTTTGGGAAAGAACAAAATCTTTTGTCTATATTCTCTAAAAAGTACTTTACTTTTTAAAAAAGTACATTTAATTTATGAAAGCTATAACGGTCGAGTAGATCTTGGTCGAGTAGCGAATTATGGTCGAGTATCCTAACACTTATTAATTATCACAATTAATTTTTAAAACTAACAATTATTAATTGATAACATTTAAATTTCCACCAACATATGGGATGTAGTTGATGCAAATTTAAATGCATATTTAATTTATGAAAGCTATAACGGTCGAGTGGATCTTAGTCGAGTAGCGGCTTATGGTCGAGTATCCTAACACTAATTAATTATCACAATTAATTTTTAAAACTAACAAGTATTAATGGATAACATATTTAGTTATGAAAGCTATAATGGTCGAATAGATCTATATAACAAACTTATAAGTACCAATCGGAAAACAAAAACGGAAAAAAATTAAGCATTAACTTAAGTGTCAATTGGAAAAATTAAGCATTAACTGATAGTGTCAATCGGAAAAAAAAAGTACCGGAATCATAACGGTCGAGTATGATTACTGATGTTGTGTTTTGTTTGAATCCAAATACATAAACATAATAATAATAATAAAAAAAAGTACCAAATCAAACAAAAAAAAAAAATCAAAAAATCAAAAAAGTATTACCTTTCCAATAAAGTTGCCTTGTCAAATCACCGTTGGTTGAGTAGCCACCGGTTGAATAGCCGGCGGTTGAGTAAATTTGGAAGTTGATGTGGGCCCCATAATAAGGACACGTGTCGCGTTTTGAGAGGGGTTGCGGAGTTGAGTAGTCGCGCATGACCATTTAGGGAATTTAGTTTAAAAGTGATCATGTTAGGGACCAAAAAAAATATTTTGTACTAGATTAGTATTTAGCTCTAATAAATTACTCCGTAGTTTTTTTTCAAAACAAAAATATCGTGTGCAAGATGCAGTATAATATCCTTCTGATCAAAAAACAAAAATATCGTGTGCAAGATGCAGTATAATATCCTTCTGATCTGAAAAGGTGAACAACATGAACACGAAACTCACACACACACACACGGTACGGCAAGCGTTTGAGGTAAAGACAAACAACCAACTTGCAAACCTACCCATTCTCCTTATTATCATCCACTTTTCTAGAAGACAACATATACTATAGTTTTCAAGTGCTTTATAACTTGTTAAAAAATAAGCACTTATAAAAGCATTACAAGATTCTCTATGATTATAACGTGAACTTTATGTTTTAATCTATACTTTTTTTAATAACAATTCCTTTTCTCCTTATTTTGAGTAACCATTATTTATGATATTTTGGCCGAATAATCCATTACATATAAACTCATCATCATAGAGATTCAAACCGGGTAAAGCTCTCCCTTTTATAACAAAAATTATTCTACAAGGATCGAGATACTCTTATTTCGATAGTTACAGTGAAATGTAAATTTTAGGCACAAGATAAAAGGGATCCTTTCTAGGACTCTAATAGAGTCAAACTGAGCTCGAGCTTAACAAGGCTTGAGCTTGGCTCGAAAATCATAAGGTAGACTACTCGAGCTCGGCTCGATAGCTCACTGATATTCAATCATCCAGCGTGAGCTCGACTCGAGTAATATTTGAGTAAGACTCGTTCTCAGCTCGAATTTACACATAAACATAGTACTCAATAGCTCAACTCATTAATAATGTCAAGAAAATATTGTTGGGATTTGACAATGAAGATAACCATTATCACTACGAGTACGTAGCGGATTTGATCTAGATTGATGTTTAAACGTTAACACATTAATTACTAACATTAAGTTACTTGAATTACTAAGACAGTAACAATTCTTGAATCTTGAACTTTTGAATCACTTGGATCGAAACACTAATAACCAAATTAAGTTATCTCTATTGTTGCATACATACACGTCACAAGAATATGCGTATACTAGTACAGTCACGAACGAAGAACGAAATAAGCTCAGTTTATCTTCTTGGTTTTGGTTTGTATTGAAACCCTTTGCACAATGGATGTCGATCGGTTTTTAGAACACAAGAGGGTGTTCGGTTTTTGCTTTGGGTTTTAGGAGAGCAAGGATTAATAATGACTAGCCAATAACGAATCACAAGGGTTCATTATATAGTCATTAAACTTATTGGACAAGTTTGATCTCCTAATCCTCCTAGGATTAGTAAAGTGATCGAAAACCCCCTACCAGAAGGTTCTTACTTTTCGTTTAAGTCCTTAAGACAATTAATATATACATTAGATATTAATTACTTAACTTTGACTCCAAGCTAACAAAAACACCCCCTCTTTCGGTCCTTGTTCAGCGGGCCTAACAAACAAACACCCCTCGGGTTTTAAATGTTAGTTAGTTCGTTATAACGTATAATGTTATAATTAACGGTCATTTAAACATTTTGTGACATAATATAATTAATATATAACGTTTAATATAGGGAAAATTACGGAAGTAGACCTGTTACCCTATGACTGGTCACTTTCTAGATCATTTTTTCTTGGCTAGCTTAAAATAGACTGGTTGCCTTTGGCAACTTGCACTACCCAACCATGTGTCGCCATGTGTCCGACATTATTTTACCAAAGTGGACCATTTGTCCTATTATTATATCAAAGTAGACCAATTGCCCTATGACTCATCACCTTGTAATCAGTAAAGTAAAACTTGTCATTTATTGGTTTGAGTTTCCCAACGTGGCAGTTACCCGTGGTCTAGCTTCGGCTCACCAAAAAAAAATAATCTAGAAAGTGATCAGTCATAGGGCAACTGGTCTGCTTCGGGAATTTTCCCTTTAATATATTACTTATATTAATAAAAACATATTCCTCGGTGTATACGTATATGCCCCAATAGGCTTACGTATTCCCGGCCGTACAAATTATGATTAGACTTAGAGCATAACCAATAGCTCCCACTTGTGATAATTTGATGTGCTTTTATAGGCCTATATACTTTCTACCAAGTTTTACTATTTATATTTTGCCAAACTAACTTATAGAATAACACTAACGAGTAGTGTACCGATTAATGTAGCTAGTTGGGTAAGTACGAGTCGTTCGTCAGGAGTGATTTACTAATTAACTAATCCTAAAGGTATTCTAATTATCTAATAAACTTAAAATAATGCGAATGGGGGAGGGTTTAGCCTGAGAGACTAGCACGAATTTTGATTCCTAGTTAAACTAATAAAACGTCTATATAAACTAAATAACACAAAATAAACGGAAGAAGTAAAAAGGCAGTAAATCAATATTAGGTAGAACGTGCTAGCCAAGTCTATTCAAATTACACGTTCTTAATATGTTTTATTGATGCAATAATTCTAGTTAAGTACTAACCCTCGTTGGTGATTTGCTAATGTAAACAAGGTAAGTCTTCTCTCTTAATCCTAGGCTCTGACAAGGGTTAATGTTGTCACCATTAACGAAGCACGCATAATGTACTTCAACTATTAATTATAATTTATCTATAGTGATATATTTTATCACTTATTTGCCTTATTCTAATGTTATCTACCTAGTGGTAATGTACTCACTAGTCACAATAAAAGAACCTACCTAGGACTCTTTCAGATTAGTTTCCCTAGGCCAGAACGAAATAGGTTACAAACATTCAATTATCATGATTTGGATCTAAGGTTTATAATTCAATTAACCTATTAAAGTTAAAGAATTTTAAGCTATATTCCAAAGATCTAGTTACAAGATAACAAAGAACAAGCAAATAAACGAGTAATGGCGATAAACATAAATAATATCCAACGAACTAAACTAGTAATCGATGTAAAACAAATTAATAACACATAATATTCATAAACTTGGCTAACACCTAAGGGTGTTAGCCCATAATCTTGGTAACAATGCAAACAAACATAATCAAGACGTATAGAGTATGAAACATAGTGAATATGATACGCTAACCGAATGATTATATAATGAAACTACTTTATAAAGAGTTCTCCTAATCAATGATTGAGTTTGCAGAACCTTCTTGCCTTCAAAAATCGTCCGGGAACCGAGTCTTGTTGTATAAAGTTGTCTAGAATTCGTAAATAGGGTTTTCTTTATATAGTCTCTAGAATTTGGTCGATACGGCATATTCAGCTCCCTCAATACGATGTATCAGGCAATATTTGTGTAGGCCCCACGATTAAAATATTCTAAAATCTGTACGAACCGCCAGTGAATACAGCGTATTGAACATATTGGATACGCCGTATTGGTGCCTTTTACGATCTATTGATTTGATGAAGTCTTGAAATGAATATGTCGTATCCTTGGTGATGAATACGGCGTACTGAGGCTCTGAATTGTGGACTTAGCTTGATTTCTTTGTTTTAGCTTCAAATCACGTCCTTTTCCTTAACTTTCATCAATTGCTCCGTTATTTACTGTAATTAACAAAAGTAAACAAGTAGGTATCATTTCTTAAATAAAGAACACAAAATGAGCAATACTTATGGAATAAATGATGGATAATATTAGTTCTTATTTGATGTCATCAATATCCCCCACTTGAATTCTACTTGTCCTCAAGTATACATTTGATTTTATTTATGAAAACATATCCCAAACAAAGTCTATGAATAATCTTTTAAGTTTATTACTCAATCAAAAGTGCATAACCAAACACCTCACGAAATAGGAAAATGAAAACACTTAAATCACTCAACTATTCTATGTGGTAACATTGTAGTAAAAGTTTGATGCTGATGTATCCAAATAGAGCTACTTGTTTTTTATGAGATTATTTTTGTAACAAAAAGTTTACAGCTCTAAAAAAGATCTCTACCAAATAGGCCCAAAAGTTAAGTTAACTTAATGTTTAAAGGTTGTTCAATCAACCAAGAAGAAAAAGATAAAGAACATTGCATTTATTAATGAATTCTAGCATGGTAATGTAACAAAGAGACGCCATACTTATATAAGTGCGTTTAACCATTATCAAAGTACCTTAGTGGTTAGACGCTTTAAAAAAACGTCGTAAACAGCTTGGGTCGGCTGAAAAAACGGTTAGAAACATCTACAAACATGTCAAGCAAATTGGAATTAAAAACTCGAAATCACTAAATAACCTAAAAAGTAAAAACTAAATACCCCATTGGTCTACTTCCACTTGACTATGTTTATTTGAAATAAAGTTTGGGAATGGATATATATACATCCAGGGGCGGATCTAGGTGTTGGCAACGTGTGGCAGGTGCCACACATGGTTTTAGCCGAGGAAGTATAATATTGTTTACAGGTTACCGGTTTTTTGAAAGTGTTATATGTAGTTTGAAGCTAGATGTGCACAAAATGAGAAAAAAACCTTGAAGAAAAACTTATTCTTGAGTTTTCGATAAGAAAAAGCAAAAAGACAATGAGGTAGAAGAAAGATGAATAGTGATATTTACTATTCTTGTCCTTTCATTTAGTTGGTTTTAGTGTCTTTTATTTTACTCGTATATATTTTCCTGCAAAGTGCAAGCTATAGAGGTAAACTAATAGGAGTAGGCTTGTGATTTTGAATTTATTATATTCTGAAATAATCAAGAACAAAAAATAGTCACATTACTTAAAAACCTTTCGAACTTATTAAATCGATAATTGTAAAACATTCTTAGTTTAGTCACGTTATTTCTTTGCAACTTATTTAAAATTATTAAAATTATGTAAATATGAAAATCAAATCGATCATGAATAGCTTGAACCCGCAAGCTAAAACTGCAATAAACAATTAGTTTTACAAAAGTCGGTGAAAAACTAAAAGTAAGAACTATCCGTTAAACAAAATTAGCCAAACTTGTGCGACACATGGTTAAAAATTCTTGATCCGGCACTCTATACATCTTCAAAATGGATTTCAATGTCCTCCTTATTTTTTATTTTATATATATTTTTGTTTTTATTATACAATTACGAAACAAAGAGTACAAACAAAAAATATAAAGTTCGACAAATTAAAATATTGGGCTAGGAAAATTATACATAGAGTTAGGATCAAATGACAAGAAAAATTAAAACGAGAATGGTGAGAAGAAAATACAATCACACATTTCAAATGTACCTATAAAAGTAGGTGCACGTCCCTTTAAAATTCCCCTCTTATTTGAAATGTATGGCTAAAAATTTTTCTCATTTTTTTTTCATTTTGAATTTTTTTCACCGAATCCCTCTCTTTATTAAGTTATTGCAAATGTGCGTCAAAAGAGAAAGAAACACACATAAATTCAATTCATAAGTACTTCTAGTCTCAAATATGGGTTACTACTGAAAATGACATGACTTATAAATATAAGAGTAAATTGCAAGTATATGCAAAAAAAACTCCTTATGGTTTCCTTATGATTTGAAAATTGAAAGCGGCCTCCTTGTAAGGAAATCTTGAGTTCAGGTCGTCCCTGCCAAAATTAAATAACTACTATAACCTCGCCAACTTCCTTCTACACTTTTATTTGAATTTATGTATATTTCGAAAGCAAAAATCGAAAAACACATAAAAAAAAAACTTTAACCTTCTCCCGTATTCAACCAAAAACTTCACCGTCTTTAGTTAATTCACATTAAACACACAAAAATGTACACATATACCGCCACCCATCTTCTTTAGCTCATCTTCTTCAAGTATTTCATCAACACTAGCACATTACCTTACCTTAAACCAATAAATCACCATTTAACCCTTCCTAGTAAACATGAATTTGATGTTGATGATAGGGACGACAGTGGTGGTTGGTGTCGGGGCTGTAGTGATGGATGGGTTATGGAATGGGTTTGATATTGAAAATGATGATGGTGGTTGTTGTGGGGGTGATAATGGGTTGAAGAAGAAGATGATAGTAATGGATTGTTTTTTGAAAATTGAAGGTTGTTGATTTTGTTGGTGTTGTTGATGATGAAGAAGAATAAATTAAGTTTTATGAACTATAGGTTGAAGACCGAGGGGTCTCGGAGGGGTGTGCAATAGATGCCGCATAGGACCTTCACTTAAAAGGGGTCACATTTTTATTAGTTTTGCATATAAATATGTATAGTATTAGACATATATAAGTCATATAATTCAAGTTTATAGGTTGTTTCTCTTTAATGTACAAGTATAATATGACCTCTTTGTTGTTATTGCATAGGGCCACAGAAAATCATGAGATGGCCTTGGTTGAAGATGATAAACTAGGAGTTTAGATTTTGTTGTTTAATTTGTTAAAGAGGTTTTGTGTTTGGTTGTTTATAAATTTGGGTATTTGATGAATAGAGGATGAACATGATGTAATTTAATTTAAAAAGTTTAAAAATAAAAGGAGAAATTCAAAATGGGAACGGAGGGGTATATTAGTCATTTAAATTTAGGCAAGGATGAAATCGAACCTAAAGTTTTGTCATAAGGAGACCGCAATACTCACTCAAAAAAGCTAATTCAAAAGAGGAGGGGACACCTATACTTTATAAGCCGCTAACCAATCCCATACTTGGCCAATGTGGGATCGTAACAATACCCCACATATTGAAGAACCAACGTCATCTTTGATCATGGCTATGTTGGTCACGGTTGGGGTCCAAGCCACCACTTCATAGGCCAGCACTTCGAGCTCGTTGGTCAAAGTTGACATATTTCTTTTTTGGGTCTAAGCCACCATTCTATAGGCCACCATTCCGATGGTTGGAACCTCGAAAGGTAAGGCTAGCTCTGATACCAATTGATACAGACCTATCCCTTACTAGGTCGCATCTAACCACAAAGTTATGTGTAAAACTCACTCTAAAATATTAGCCTTAATTTTTGAACAATAAGGACGAAAAATGCAATTGACTAAACCACAAGGATGATTTTTTGCAATTTACTAAATATAAATACATCACCTTTTGAATAAAATAACTTGAGTGGGTGTTAAGAATCATGGAAATGGTCAAACGTCATGATCCATGACCATCTACAGTTAGTATTAACAGTTGTCTTCCAAACTTAACCGTTTTGTCAAAAACACACTTTCCCCCTAACCTTCTTTTTTTTCTTAGCTGTCTCCTTATCACCCTTCACTCCGTGTGCAACTTGCATATCACTTATAAATGTACCAACACACACATGTATAAATATGTAAACATACTTAACCAACATAAACATAAGCTCACTAAATATTTTCCAACATAGTACTTACTTCTAATAACTAATGGCTACTTTTATCCAATTTAATGCTGAGAATATTACATCAGAGTCTTGCTCAACATCTGACGAGGATGTCCACCTGGCATCCCAAAACCCGAAAAAGCGAGCTGGCAGGAAGAAGTTTAAGGAGACTCGTCACCCGGTGTATCGTGGGGTCCGAAAGAGGGCTTCGGGTAAATGGGTTTGTGAAGTAAGAGAGCCTAATAAGAAAACAAGAGTGTGGCTTGGTACATACCCTACTGCTGACATGGCAGCAAGAGCTCATGACGTGGCTGTTTTGGCTATGAGGGGTCGGTCCGCGTGTTTAAATTTTGCTGACTCACTATGGCGATTACCGATTCCTCAGTCTAGTAATGTGAAAGATATTCAAAAGGCTGCGGTTAAGGCAGCTGAGGCGTTTAGGTCCGTGAATAATGATGTGACGCTGATAGAAGAAAGAAATGATGTGAAGGAAAACCATGTGATTTATATGGATGATGACGTGGTTTTCGGGATGCAGGGGTTTTTTGCTGACATGGCAGAAGGGATGATGTTACCGCCACCTAAGACTATCGGCTATGACAATTGCGTTGATGACGTGGAATTTAGTGTTGACGTGTCATTATGGAGTTTTTGACTTCTGGTTTTAACTAGATTAGATGCATAGTACTATAGTAGATAGTTCTTATTTAAGTGAGATTAGTAATGCCATAGAATTATAGAAGTTTAGTCAATAAAACCAAATGCAGTTAATCTGTGACTGCAAACATGCAAATCAAAATATTATTTCATCACTGCAATACAAAATACAAGAGGAAAATCTCAACACAAAATTTCTTTTACGATAAGACTCTCTAAAGTTATTGCTTGAAACACTGTCGATCCTAACCATCTCTTACACGACGGAAAATTGTGTTGGCAAAGTTAAAACTAACTATCAAACTTGTTTTAGACATAGTTACTTTCTCACTCATTTATATGATAAGACTCGGTGTAATAGTGACACAACATAACCCCCTCATTATCCACCACCTCAGCGCCACATCATTCTGTAATAAGTGTGCTTGAGTTTTGGTCTTGTGTAATGCAGGTGACCGCGTGAGCGGTGTGAGACTTCAGAAATAGACCCCACTACCACCAACCTAATGGTGTGATAAAACATGTCTAAATATAGATGATCATATGTTAAGATATGTCTTAAAACAAACACAAAAGGAGCTTATCTCAAATGTTTAGTGTCATAAAACTGAACCATATGTCAGATCGGTTTGTCATCTAAAAGTTCTTCGTAATGTTACAAATAAATAAACCATACTGGTAATTACTAAAATTTAAGGAGTCTTACTAAAATCCAATGGTCAAAGACCAACGACAATATATGAGTCATTAGCCATCGACTTGTTTGTTCAACAAAAGATGGCAAACTAACAATTTAAAAAGCAGCACGCCAAAATATGCAATCCCAAACAGCCTCTTAGATATCAGAGATGCATAAATGAAGCAAAACTCGAAATCAGCTTAAGATCAACCCATTAAATAGCCAAATTTTCCTAAAAATGATCCTAATTACCCCAAAGTCCAAAACCATATACACATAACACATCACTAAAAAACAAAAAATAATTAAAACAGGACAAGCCTTAGAGCCGTTAACTGTGACTGTCCTATAACCGGAAGCAGATATCAGATGTTGAGACCATGCCTTAGAAATAGTTCGAGAGACAGAATATGGTCCAAGCATAAGCTTCATCTTGAGAAGCAAGAAGTCAACTAACATTTTAAATTACACACTTTCAACAAACAAAATCGGACCTCAGTGCAGTTGATAGATGTGTGCACGACACCCAACGAATAACTGACTCAGCAACCACCAGGTCCAGCTGCTCAAACTCTCCCAATCCAATTGTCCGGTTCCGCTTGTTATGCATACTCGATTTTCTTGAACCATTTCCCCTTTTAACCTCACCCAGTTTCTGCTCCTTTCCTTCCTTTGTCTCCTGGTCTAATAGGCACACTGAAGGCTCGTCCTCAGTCTCTGGACCCGGGCTAAAAAATGTAAAACTTGATATCGTGTGAATTGGCGTGCAGAAGTCTAGGGTAGCATTTGATGATCCGCCACTACTACGGAACGAAAACCCGCATGAATTCACAAATGGTGTCACTGGCTCCACGAGGAAAGATGAAAACGATGATTTGCAACTGAAGGTTTCACATATAATTGGTGATCCTGATCCCATCCCAAAACTGATATCATCGGTCCGGGCCATGAACAAAGAAGATGCTGGGATTTCTGTTATCTCAAGTTCTACAGGGAGCGAGTCCGTGGCATTAGTCCATACATGATCTACAAATCAAGTGAATAAAGCAGTCATCAGATTCCAAGAGAGAACCGAGCAAAGGTGAGATGCTTGATGTTTTTATACAGGGTTAAAAATTACCGAGAACTTGTTGAGCGGTGAACCTAATGGAAGGATCGGTATGAAGCATTCCTCTGATCAATTCTTTGGCAGAGTCGGAAATACCATTCCAGGGGTCTGATTGGAACCTTAAACTAGCAGCTCTAACAGCATCAAATATCCGTGATTTAGTTTTTCCCCAAAAGGGTGGTTTACCACTAAGAAGGATGTAAAGAATCACTCCTGCACTCCAAACGTCGGCTGCTTGGTTGTAACCTCCCGCTAGTACTTCTGGAGCTATATAAAATGGACTGCCAACGGTTCCGTGCAAACTTTGACCTGTTCAATCAACATGATTAAGCTCAGTAACCAACCCTCACCCAAACAACACCGCAAATGCACAATTTATGAAAGAGAAATTAGAATCAACATTGCTATATAATATATTTTCATAATACATTTATGCTATCTAGCATCTACACAAAGTTGCCTATAAGAATTTTGTCGTATGCCCAAATGAACGATGGGTTATCACAGATCCAGTAAACCATCACAAATTCACAAGTGAATAACAGCAAAAGATTTTCAGGAGTGTTTGGCTTGTGTTCTGATACTGATTACAGCTACTTGTATAGAAAATCACTTCTACCTAAATAGTAGTCATATAAAACGCCCATCCATACTTTCTACTCATATAACTAATTCTCCATCTCCACAGGTACAAGTGCGGTTTTGAAAAGATTAAGAAATTATGATAAAGTGAGGTATCTCAAATCTTGTGTTAGTTTACACTAATGGGACTCCACATAGCTTGTGAGCAAATGAAATTAACAAGAAAATTCGGTTTTGACCAATCGGAACTGTTTAAAAAACTGCTCTACTGTACATGGACACGGCTAAAAACGGCAAAAGGACAACTTCAAGAAATACATGGATAATTGCACTATCCACAGACCACAAGTTTTACTGAAAGTTAAAAGTGGCAAGCTTGTGTTGGTGCGGCCATGGCATGTCACTTGCTAACTGGAGCTAGTGCGCTTACTTCACTACAGAAATTTATGTACCTAACTTTATTGTATTCTTGTATGTTGATAACAATTTCGACCCACTAAATACACATACACTAGTATACTACACAGCATAAAATTACAAGATCCCAATTTCAATAGAATATAACAGAAAACAAATTGATAGTGATCAAGTATATACCTGGATTGATGTATGTCGCAAGACCAAAATCAGCCAACTTTATCTGTGAAGAGGATGCTTTTGTTGCTAATAGAATATTTTCCGGCTTTAAATCTCTATGAACAACACCTTTATCATGACAAAACCGTACTACTTGCATCAAATGCTTAAATAGAACCCTCGCCTCAGATTCGGAAAACCTCCCTTGTTTCTCCAATTTATGAAAAAGCTCCCCTCCAGCGCATAACTCCATAACCAGATGTACATAACCTTCTTCCTCATAAACAGCTTTGAGATCTACAACGTTTGGATGCCCTGATAACCTGGTCATAATCTCAATCTCAAGCTTTACGCTTTTTACATCTTCATCAGTTACTAGTCGGTTTTTTGATATTGACTTACAAGCCAATACCTCACCCGTCAACTTATCCGAACATTCTCTGATAATACCAAACTGCCCCCATCCTAATTGATCTCCAAGAACATACCGATCTTTCAAATTCGACGTCTGATCAGTCTCTAGTATGGTTTCAGTCAAGCTCTCAACTTTATAGCAATTGCATAACTTAAAAGACGATTCGTTATATCTGTTGATATCGTTCTTGGCAACAGCCATACGAAACCTCGAAAAAACAATTCCAAAGATTCAACCTTTTCACTAAGCAGCAGCCCTAAATAGTTGAATCTCAGCTTTTTATTTTTCTTCAAGTTGAAAATTTGACTTTATAACCAGGTCAAACTTCTCAAGTCTTCTGAAGAAAAATAGTGCAGCTAAAATTCAAACCTCATAAATCTTATGCTACTACCAATACTACTAGCAGCTCTCATAAGTTAAACCTTTTAAGCTTGGATCTATAAAAAAAAACAAAAAACAAAAAAATCAAACTTTTTACCAATAGCTTGTTCAAAACTCATCAAGATTCAAACTTTATACTTAAAAAACAAACAATAAACAAAACCCATAAATAAAAACACAAAATTTAACTATCTAAACACATAAAAAAAAAAAAAAAACACTTAAACCACTTCAAAACCCTAACAAAATACAAAATTTAAGAAAACAAAAACAGATCTAAATATTCATAACAATTTAATAATGAGTGTGTATGTATACCTGAAATGGAGCTGGGTCGGGTCGGGTCGGGTCAGGGGGTCTTCTTCTTCTTCTTAGTTAGCGTTTGCTCAAAAAAGGAAAAAAAGGACCCCCACTTTGATTGAATGTGTTATGTTTTTTTGACAATGAGTTTTAATGTTTTATTGTCTTGTTATTGTTTTTGTTGTTTTTATTTTTTGCACTTTTTCCCCTTGTTGTTCTTGTTGATTAAAATTAAAATGAATGTTTATTTATTTTTATAAAAAAGCATATGTGCTAATTTTAGTAAATTATTTATTATCTTAGATGTTAGTGGATGGAATGCATTATACTTGAAATATTCGTTTCCTAACCAATTTTATTAGTATTTGGATAGCTAATCTATAATCATATTTAAAGTATGTTTTGTGAAATGAGCTACAGTTAGAGCTGGATTTGGAACTGAGGCTGAAACTTATATTATAAATCAAAACTTGAAGCTTATATTTTTATAAAATTATTTAATGAATTAGTTGGAGGTGAAGCTTATTAATGTAAAATTGCATAAAAATACATCAAATCAAATTCAGATGTACTTCTAGCTTTTGCATGATAATCTATTCTATTTTGAAGGGTTTTTAAGTAATTTGACTAACTATAAGCTCCCATAATCCTCTTTCAATAGGCTTGAGCTTATGGAGGCTTATAGTTGGCTTATAAAAGATTCCATAAGGTTGTGTGACAAACAAAACTTATTTTATAAGCTAACTTATTCTAATTGCTTAATCCATTCATAAGCCTTTATAAACCTCACGTCAAACACAGCTTTAGTGGTTGGTGGCGTGTATTATTTGATGTCTGGCTAGACCGGAGCCAAAAGTATACAAGTATTGTAAAAAGTTCTCACCATGCCACTTGTTGTATGATGTTTGTTTATCACTAGCTCGATGTAAATAAGACTCGATCAGAATTAAACTGAATCTTTTGATGTGAGTACGTCTTTTAAAAAAAAAAAAAGCGTGTATAAGAAAAGGGAGGAGTGACTAGTGACATTGGATTTTCATAAACTTGTTTATCTAAATCACACTTGTTGACAAACTTATTTTATTTTAGACCTTATTAAAGAAAGGATTTTAAGCCGCGACTTTTGAAGATGACAGGGAGTCTCAATACCATGTGCAAAACCGTGTAAACGTCCAATTTGCTAATTTAATAATTGCAATGCTTCATGGTCCTACTAAGCAACTTGAGCTTCACTTACTTTAAAATTCAAATATGAGGTTTACAACTTACAAGACTCCAACATATAAAAATTAATAAGGGGGTTGGCAACACACCCCTCACCCCATTTCCCTTCCCTCACTTCCACCCAATCCCCTTATGCCACATCATCCTCCCACTTTTCCCTTCCCTCACTCAAATTTTGTTGGCAACACACCCCTCACCCTTCACTCACTTCTTTTTTTTAATTCCATTATTATTATTATTATTATTATTTTTTAAACTAAAATTCCACCCAAGGACTAAAAATGTAAATGTTGCAACACTCTAATTGCTTATGTTCCACAAGGGGAAATAAAGAACTAAACTAAAATTCCACAAGGACTAAAAATGTTAATTCCACAAGGACTAAAAATGTAAATGTTCAAATTGCTTTATCTTCTTCCTTATGACAATGCTGCGAATCACTCTTCCCTGTCACATGTTTATACAGTTAAAAAAAAA
>LBNU01027829.1:39439-55909 GCA_014162995.1 Artemisia annua | reverse complement strand
AAAATTTTGAATGATATATTTTTATTTATTAAAAAACAAATAATTTAATTTTTATTTTGTTTGATTTATGATTTTTAATTGTAGTTTTTTATGATTAAAGATAATCATTTAAATCTTATCTATATTTTTTGTATTTATCTTCTACTTGTATAGTATATCAACAAAATGAATTTAAAAACTTATAAATTAAATAATAATTAACATATTACCTAATAAGGAAATATTCTTTTTTTTTCAAAATGACAAAGTACCCACTAGGGGTTTTATTTTATTATATATAAGAGATTAAAGAAAGGATTTTAAGCCGCGACTTTTGAAGATGACAGGGAGTCTCAATACCATGTGCAAAGCCGTGTAAACGTCCAATTTGCTAATTTAATAATTGCAATGCTTCATGGTCCTACTAAGCAACTTGAGCTTCACTTACTTTAAAATTCAAAATATGAGGTTTACAACTTACAAGACTCCAACATATAAAAATTAATAATAGCTGCATATCATCCGAAAACGAAATAAAATAGGAATACCAGACAAGAAATATGCTACTGACCAATCACATATCCTCTTTTTTATTCAATGCCGTCTTTGTCTTTCTATTTATTCCCAATACAAAAGAGATAAGAAAAAGCAATAAATGGAATTCATTCATTTAAGCCATGCATTGTATTTGTATTTCCTTTTTTTAATCAAAGTTCATATGATTTCTCTTAACCGCGGGATCACATGTATCTTAGATTTTGGGCATATTATCTTCCCATAAAGCCATACCATAATAATTTGTGCTAAAAGCTAGTACAACTCAAAAGGTGCCTAACCACAGGTTTGTTATGATGTGGCCAATGATGCATTATTGAGTTGGTGATGGATACAACATCTTTGCATCTAGCAAGCACAATGTCAAAGGTTCGATATGTTGATTTCGGGGTTTATAAATTGATGACTTAAACATATAAATAAATGTCTACTACTTGCTACTTCAAGGCGAATGCTCTCTTTTCTTATAGCGATTTCGCTCCCACTATTTGAATGAATAACGTGCAACGGGTTATTAGCGAATCACCTCCCAAGATACAATGAAGCAAAGTTATGTAGAACTTTATCAACACTACACGAGGTGATGATAAAATGGATGAACTACCGAGTTACCGAGGTCTTCAAGACACTACAAATAATAATTCTATAGCATTATTATTTATAGCAATCAGGTATGCTAAAAGAGAAGGTTTCTATGTGTTTTTCTTGTGTTTTTTTGGATGTTTGGATGATCAAAAAGGCTGGAATGATGGCACTATATATAGGGAGACTCGTGACCATTCAAATAGTCACAAAGGTTCACTAAAAGGTGCAACTAGCGACACTTTAGGTGACGACTTAGCGACAGAAAAACCATCACTAACCAATGCTTCTTCAAACAGATGCGATGGTTCGCTCAGTCATGCCCTTTTAATAGATATAACCGCCACCATTTCTATTACCCGTGTCTTTACGTTGGAGATGGTTCATTAGCGACGGTTTTGTGATAGAAAAACTGTCGCTAATCTTCATTTCGTGGCAAACACCAAAACACAACAAACCTCTTTTTTCCTTCCTAAGATTCAACCCAAATGACTAATGTATCTTTAGAAAATAATTAGCTAACAATCCTCCACCATTTTCAAAATAGACATAGGTTTTGAAAACGACACCTAAGACCTACCCGATTCAGAAATCCCTGGGGGTGTTATGCATAATTAAAGACGGAATATTACACCTTGAATCTTTACGTAGTGAAAGCACTCAAGCTTAGCTAGGGTAAGAGTGGTTGGACCAAAGCCATTGAACCATCTTCCTTTATATGTTAAACGAAAACGCTTCATGTATATCCTTCCTTTCGTTCATTCAATCCACTTTGTGCCGACCCCTTTAACTGGCCATGGGTCTTATCTTGGTTTCTCAGAATGCTTTAGAGCCAAGCCCTTGAACTCATAGGAAGCGGCCTCACTTTCACATTCAGATAGGTGGACCTTATCATGATTGTTCTCGTAACTTAAAACAATCTAACACAATTGTGTTATACGTCTATTGAGAATTCTATTCAACCTTTAACTACATTATGATTCTAAGTTCCACTAAGCCTGGGATCGATGGTGTGTTGTAAATGTCGCAGAACTTCAGTCACGTTTAGATGATGTACTTTTACTTGATCTCGAGACTTGGTGAAATACCAAGCGTCAAGGCAAGGTTCCATCATGGGTGACTATTTTATGTGGGCTTGCTCCCATCCCTCACACTTTTCAATTAGTTTTCGCATGATAGGATCTTACTCAACAGTAAGATACTAATGGTGATCACCTTTTTCAATTATCAACTGATTGACTTGTTTGTGCCTAAGTCCGATATGCCTGGACATACCATTGTACACTTAATTGTATGCTTTTGATAGTGTAGATTGACTATCACAATGCACAAAGATTGGTGGCATAGGTTTTGGCCATAAGAGTATGTTTATTAACAAGTCCCATAGCAAATATGCTTCTTTGCAGTATGAAGCGAATGCCATAAATTCCGCTGCCATAATAGAGTCTGTTAAACAACGTTGTTTCTTTAATCCCCAAGACACTGCACCCCCACCAAGAGTGAATATCCATTTGCTCATGGATGCGTAGTCTTGTTGAATAGTTATCCAACTTGTATATGCATACTTAATCTTCCTACCGCATATGCAATATCAAGTCTACTACATGTCATGGCATACATAAGACTACCACTTTATAAGAATTAATTTTAGAAACAATAAATTTATTACTTGTTGCGTCCTTCGTGAAGTATCGTTCTCCGAGAGCATTCCAGAGTTCCCTTTCTGTTTCGATATTATGGTAAACATCAAACAATGGATCCGACATAGTGTTGAGGATATGCCCATAACATATGAACTCATCATTCTTAAACTTGAGTCGTTCACGAGAAGCATTAAGAGTTTCGTTTTTGGTCTCCACAGGATACTGGTTGGTGAGGACGTATGCCACATTCAACGTAGCCAACAAAAACGCATCTTCTTCAGTCACCGTGTAAAACTACCACCATCGAAGAGTCCCATCTACACGACATATGTTGAAGATTCTTTGAAGCCATCTTTGTCCAAAAATCGCTTTAAGAATGTTGGTTCCGGGGTTTATAAATTGATGGCTCAAACATATAAATAAATCTCTACTACTTGTTACTTTAAGGCGAACGCTCTCTTTCCTTAAAGCGATTTCACCCCCACTATTTGAATGAATAACGTGCAACAGGTTATTGGCGAATCACCTCCCAAGATACAATGAAGCAACATATGTTGAAATTTATCAACACTTCATGAGGTGGTGATAAACCGGATGAACTACCGAGTTATCGAGGTTTTCAAGACACTACAAATAATAATTCTATAGCATTATTATTTATAGCAATCAGGTATACTAAAAGAGAAGGTTCTATGTGTTTTTCATGTTTTTTTTGGATGTTTGGATGATCACAAATGCTGGAATGATGGCACTATATATAGGGAGACTCGTAACAATTCAAATAGTCACAAAGGTTCACTAAAAGGTGCAATTAGCAACGCTTTAGCGACGACTTAGCGATAGAAAGACCGTCACTAACCGATACTTCTTCAAGCAGTCGTGATGGTTTGCTCAGTGATGCCCTTTTAATCGATATAACCGCCACCATTTCTATTAGGCGTGTCTTTACGTTGGTGATTGTTCATTAGCGACGGTCTTGTGATAGAAAAACTGTCGCTAATCTCCATTTCGTGGCAAAGACCAAAACACAACAAACCTCTCTTTTCCTTCCTAAGATTCAACACAAATGACTAATGTATCTTTTGAAAATAATTACCCAACACAATCATTGGCACCTCATATCTATAACCGCTGAGTTAGTCATGCATACCCCACATACAGAAAAACATTCGATTATGAGCCGATTCAGGTAACCGGTTATTAACCTTTTGCACCTAACAGATGATGATGTGATTAGCCAATTTAGTTGGTACAAAGACATGAGGGAGTTTTGATAGAAGTTAGCGTCATTACCCAACAAATCATTCTTTATAATCATTGAACCCCAATCATTCAACTAGTTTTCACTCTTCACATTTGAAATCACTTATGTTACCATGACTCTATATTCTTATACCATGTACATCATCTTCCAATTTCTATATACGTTATTCCTATGTCATGATCATTAAAAATATTTATCTAGAGAATAATAGAGTTGAGAAATAAAAAGGTTGTCAATTACAATGAAAAAGCTAAAGATTCAATATTCTCAAGATATTATAAAAATTTGACTTATTTGGTGACAAGAGTAGAACGTTCGAATCTATATAGTATCAACCCAAAAGTTAGACGTCCCACCAACCGTTATACAGTATGTTAATTTAATTGTTTAATGTCATCTGATTTTTTTTAACGACAACTAAATACCACACAACCATTTCAAAAAAACAAATAAATAAATAAATAATAATAACTACCACACAACCATTTAGTTGAAGAGCGCGAAGTCCAGTAAGAGAACTTAGGAATATTAAAATTATAACGTCTTATACTGTATTTTCATTATAAATAGTTGATCAATAAATGTGATATCTCAAGAGGTTTTTGTCATTCTACACTGGTAAATCATTGATTATTTTTTAATGTTACATATAAAGTCTAAAACTAGTGTTTACCGCCGAGTCTTGATTTGGTGATAAAAAGTCAACTGTGTCGTTATTAAGATAAATTTGAACCCAAATCAACCCGTTTTTAGACCTATTACAGTAACAACTATTGAAACAAGAAGCAAGTTGAAAAGCTTAATGATACGTTTATCTTATGCAAACATTTAAACAAGTAAGATGCATAGTTCATAAACATCACCACTAGTTGATCGCTTCAACTCGATCTCTTATTTGCCGTTATTCTTCCCATTGGCATCCATTCACAAATTGAACATAACCTTAATGGCATTCCCACCACGAGCGCTCGTCTCAAATGCTTCTTCGACCTCTTTTTGTGAGAAACCATACCTATGAGTTATCAACGGCTTCACATCAATCTTGCCACTTCTCAGAAACTCCAAACACAACGGCCATGTGTTCTTGTACCGAAAGATACCCACCACATCAACCTCCCTAGCGGCTGCTGGGGTAAGTGGAACTGTCATCTCATGGTGGCCCATTCCCACAAGACAAACCTTGCCACCAGCACGAGTGGCACTCAAAGCCGTTGTCATGGTCTTGTTGAAACCCGCACAGTCAAAGCTCACATCCACTCCGCCTCCCATTGCTTTCTGTATCAACTCCACTTCTGCTTCTACATCCTAAGTTTCAGGTCATTAAACAAACGATTAATTCTAATGTAACTTTAGATGAATCATATCGTTCAACGAATTAAGAATACCTGAATATTAGTTGAGACTTTGATGATCTCATCTGCGCCAAGCTCCTTTGCAACAGATAACCGGCTGTCCTCAACATCCACAATCACGATTCTTGGAGCTCCAAAAGCACGAGCAGCAAGCATTGTCACGAGTCCTATGGGCCCTGCTCCCATAACTAATACATTTGTTTCTGGACCTATATTAGCACGACGACAAGCGTGGACCCCAACACTCAATGGTTCACACATTGCCCCTTCTTCCAAACTCACATTATCAGGCAATTTAAAACATAAATCTGCTGGATGCACCACCTGTTACAAACAAAGAACCAATTTTTAACATCAACATTATAAAAGAGGAATTGTATAAGACTATACGAATGAAAAGAAAATGTACCTGATTGGCAAGAGAGCCATGAACAGGGGGAGTGGCGAAGAATTTCATTTCAGGGCAAAGATTGTATCGGCCTTCTTTGCATTGTGTGCATCTCCAGCAGCTAATGCCAGGCTCAAGAGCTACACGATCACCAGGAATTAAATCCTTCACATCACTCCCGACTTCTTCTATTACACCAGCACACTCATGTCCAATAACCATGGGTTCTTTTACTACAAAATCTGCACATCTTAATGTCTGCGGAAAATTTTCAAATAAGGCGATGTTAATGCTATCTTAGAGTTTCCATATAAACTGTTTCGGATTGTAATCAGTTTCTATTAGCTCGAACAAAACTAACCATTTAAGGGTAGAATAAGTTACTTATTTACTACTTAAATATAATTTGAAAGGGTTCTACTCTCATCTAGCAATACTAGCTTCTCTTTTTCCTTACAAAAATGTCACTTTTAGTCATTTTATCTTAGTATATATCCTACATAATTCAACAATCAAACATGATAAGCACATGTAAACTATATTTTTACAGCCGTTTTAGCTAAATTTATTACAGTTGATTGATTTCTAGCTTCTGTCTTTACTCATATACACATACTTGATGAGATGCATATACCAAAAACCTGAAATTTGATACTCAACCTCTATCTTGAACCAAAGTACTACTTTGATTAGTCCATCAATCATACATCTAAAAAAGGGATATTCAAACAAGGGATACCTTGAGATAGTGAACATCACTGCCACAAATACCTACAGCTTTCATTCTTACTCTAACATCATATGGCCCTGTATTATAATCAACATATCAAATCACATAAACTAAACCAATCAACCTACTTTTATGCTACTTACTAAAAATACATTAAAAACTAATAAAAGATACCAAGAGGAGGAAGATTAAATGGCTGGATCTTGAGTGTGTTGATAGCAACCAACCAAGCAGCCATGTTTTGTTCTTCTCCATCACTCTTACCACCTTTTCCCATAATCTTTAACCTTAACAACTCTTTTAGTACTAATCAAGATGATTATTTGTTTTGTTCTTCAACCTTTGAGGTATATATAATAATAATAATTTGTGAGGGCAAAAGTATAGATTTTTTTTTAAAGTTTGGTGTGGATAAGACTGAAGAGAGTGTTAGTTACAAAAGAAATTAAAATATAATGCAAATTGAAAGGCTAGAAATATTAGTAAAATCCAAATTTCACCGAGGTATTTGGTGAACAAGATGCTGACTGATTGGTATGATGATTATGATGATTATCAGATGTGACAACACACGTGTATAATATTAAAATATTGAACAAGATGCTCACTTA
Organism: Artemisia annua; assembly: GCA_014162995.1. Classification (NCBI taxonomy): domain Eukaryota; kingdom Viridiplantae; phylum Streptophyta; class Magnoliopsida; order Asterales; family Asteraceae; genus Artemisia; species Artemisia annua. The sequence continues at coordinate 48,805 of LBNU01027829.1, read as the reverse complement.
TTTTATCCATCCCACCCACCCAACATGCATTATTATTCAATGTATTTGCATGATTCTTCTCCTCCAGAACTACTCGCAATAACATAAAGTAGTACTCAATATTTTATAAGATTCTAACATTCATACTGATTCCAACCTTACCAGTTACCTCTTCCTCATTATGTTTATTCTTTCCCATTTCTGATCTGCATCAACATTTTCGATATATTTGATTATTTTAACTGAATTCGGAAATAAGCATCTAAACTAGGGATGGCAATGTGCGAGAAAAAACCCACAACTCGCGGGTACCAGCCATAAATGGATGGGTAAACGCGTCAATTTTCACCCACGGTTAGATCGTGGGTGAAAATCTGTACCCATCAGTAGGTAGCGGGTGGGTGACGGGTGAGGCATACCCATCGCGGGTAAACCCATTACACCCATTTAAAATGCCCACGGGTATATCCGTCAAAATAACCGTGGGTGTTCCCATAAACCCATATTAAAATTAATTATACTAATTAAAATATTTATTATGTTGCAGGTATATATTTAATAGTTACCACCAAGTCTCAAGAAAACACATTAACCTAAAAGTTTGTTTGAGTTTCAAGACTAAAAAGAGGATATGAAAGATCAAATAATCAAAGTTGTATTTCTCAAATTGATTGGTTTCTTATTACGCAGTTTCATATTTAGTTTTCATATCATCGTTTCGTAATTTTGTTGCATAACACTAACCCATGAGCAACAAAATACCCGCGGGCAAGGGCATGGGTAGAAAATTGTACCCATTGGTGGGTGACGGATGAGAAAAAAACTACGTGAGCGAGTGACGGGTTAGAAGTACCCGTGCCCATTGCCCACGGGTGCCATCCCTATCTAAAACGTGTTGTATACAAAGTATTTACACTTAACTTGGTTCACAAATTAGGCCCAAATGATGTTATAGTACAGATCAAGGCTCAAGGTGAAATTTTGACATGTTTTATTTCACATGGGTAAATTTAAAAGCTAAACCAAAGGTGACACAGGTCCAAAGTGGGTAAAACAGGAAAATTCTTAAGGTTCAAAATATTGCCACCTTTNTAACTCGTTTGACCCGCCATTATACTGTCTTTGGAATTGATTTTTTTTTTTTCTTTTAACAAAATATCTGGTGTATTTATTTGGTTAATTGTATGTTGCATTGTGTTAGAACATGCGGGTTGCAAATTTCATAGTTAACCTATGGTAGTTGGACATGAGTGTGCATTAAAGATATAGGCCGGTTCCACGGTGAAGTCTCTAGCAGTGGGTGATCGAGTAGCTTTGGAGCCCGGTATTAGTTGCCAAATTTGTAATCTTCGTAAAAGTGGAAGGTATAGCTTATGCAAAAAGATGAATTTTTTCGGATCTCCCCCAACCAATGGCTCTCTTGCAAATCAGGTAAAACAAGTGTTCAATACTTGAACCCACAATACTTATAAGATAATAATAGTAGAATTTGTCTTGAATTAGGTGGTTCATCCTGAAAATCTAGTGTTCAAGTTACCTGATAACGTGAGCTTGGAAGAAGGAGCCATGTGCGAACCTCCAAGTGTCGGTGTCCATGCTTGTCGCCGTGCCAATGTCACACCAAATAATAAAGTTTTGACCTTTGGAGCTGGACTGATAGGCCTGGTAACAATGCTAGCCACCCTCACAACGGGAGCCCCAAAAATCATCATTGCTGATGTCGATGATTGTCGGTTATCAAAATCTTGGTGCAGATGACACTATTCAAGTCTCAACAAACATGCAGGTTCTGCACATCAAATTCAAATCTTATGACATGAGATAAACTCCAATACTAGTATATGTAGGTGAGGAAGCAGTAAAGATTCACAAAATCTTGGGTGTAATAAGTTTGGGCCAAAATTCCATCATTTGAAGCTCCCATGTTGGCTTCCCCCCAATATTTGCAGACTTACGTTTTTGTTTTATTTCATTTCTAGTGTAATTAGCTTGATATTGAAGGTTTCCATTAATCACTTTGTATCCTAGGGAGTTAGGGGAAGAGAACATTTCAGTGTTTTAGATATAATTATATAAGGAGCTCCTTTGTACACCTCAAAACTATTCTCAACTATCCAGTTTTTTATTGCTACCATTCTACGTAACTTACTCGAGTTGCATCTGCCACACTCTGTGTCTCATATGCACTTAGTGATTGCAAATAAACCTCCTCTAAAATGAATGTTGCAGATATACGCGGTTATGATTCATATGTATATTGAATATTTAAACTTCTAATTACCTAAGTAATTTATATATAAATAAGTTCATGTCGTTACAGACGATTTATGTAATTAACTCTTTAAACAAGTAAGATGCATAGTCCATAAACATCATCACTAGTTGATCGCTTCAACTCGATCTCTTATTCGCCATTATTCTGACCATTGGCATCCATTCACAAATTGAACATAACCTTAATGGCATTGCCACCACGAGCACTCGTCTCAAATCCTTCTTCAACCTCTTTTTGGGAGAAACCATACCTATGAGTTATCAACGGCTTCACATCGATCTTACCACTTCTAAGAAACTCCAAGCACAACGGCCATGTGTTCTTGTACCGAAAGATACCCACAATATCAACCTCCCTAGCGGCTGCTGGAGGAAGTGGAACGGTCATCTCATGGTGGCCCATTCCCACAAGACAAACCTTGCCACCCGCACGAGTGGCACTCAGAGCCGTTGTCATAGTCTTGTTGAAACCCGCACAGTCAAAGCTCACATCCACTCCACCTCCCATTGCTTTCTGTATCAACTCCACTTCTGCTTCTACATCCTAAGTTTCAAGTCATTAAACAAACGATTAATTCTAATGTAACTTTATATGAATCATATCATTCAACGGATTAAGAATACCTCTGTATTAGTTGAGACTTTGATGATCTCATCTGCGCCAAGCTCCTTTGCAACAGATAACCGGCTGTCCTCAACATCCACAATCACGATTCTTGGAGCTCCAAAAGCACGAGCAGCAAGCATTGCCACGAGTCCTATGGGCCCTGCTCCCATAACTAATACATTTGTTTCTGGACCTATATTAGCACGACGACAAGCGTGGACCCCAACACTCAATGGTTCACACATTGCGCCTTCTTCCAAACTCACATTATCAGGCAGTTTAAAACATAGATCTGCAGGATGTACCACCTGTTACAAATAAAGAACCTTTTTTTAACGTCAAATTTACAAAATAAATTCATACATTTTAAAAAAAAAATTGTACCTGATTGGCAAGAGAGCCATGGACAGGTGGAGTGGCGAAGAATTTCATTTCAGGGCAAAGGTTGTATTGGCCTTCTTTGCATTGTGTGCATCTCCAGCAGCTAATGCCAGGCTCAAGAGCTACACGATCACCAGGAATTAAATCCTTCACATCACTCCCGACTTCTTCTATTACACCAGCACACTCATGTCCAATAACCATCGGTTCTTTCACTAAAAAGTCTCCACATCTTAATGTCTACATGCAATTTCAAATAAAGAGATGTTAATGCTTTCTTAGAAATTATACACTAAACCGGTTCTGATCATAATCAGTCTAGCTCCAACAAAACTAATCATGTAAAGGGTACAAACACTTACCTATTTGCCCCATCAGTTGAGCTAATTTGAACTGTCTTATCTCTCATTTCATAATACAAGTTTCTCTTTTTCTTACAAAAATATCAAATTTTTTTAGTCATTTAATCTAGGGTTTTTTCTAACTTGTGCCCTAGGGGCACAAGTTAAGTACACCAAAAGTACTATGGGACTCACGAAAAAAGACATATGAATCCACACAAAAATATAATTTTTTGTACTTTTGTGTGGGTCCCTGAGTACTTTTCTGTACCTTTTGGTGTGCTTAACTTATGCCCTTAGGGCACAAGTTAGAAAAACCCATACAAATATATTTTCTAGCACTAATTAGTTTCTGTTTATCTTAACTTGATAAAAATACTTAATAGATTCCATAAAATTCTTAAAGATCCAAAACATCCTTAATCTCTATCCAGAACCAACAAATGTTTTGATTAGTCCATCAATCAAACAAACAGCAGCAAAAAAACATACAAGATCGAGGAAAAAGGATTCAAACAAGGGATCCTATTTTCTTGCTTGTATTAACAGGGCTGCAAACAAGCAAGCTTTTATCAAGTAACTCGAGCTCGAGCATCACTCGACCGAGTCGAGCTTTAATCGAGCAAGTTCTGTGTTCTTGAGTTCATCGTGTATTTTCTTAAGTTTATTGATGAGTCTGGCTATTGAAAACAATAGTTATATATAAATTTGAGTTTTTCGAGCTGAGCTCGTGCCTTATTTGAATATTACTCGAGCCAAGCACAATCCTTGATAATTATAGCTCATCAAGCTATCGAGCCGAGCTCAAGGCATGTCAAGCTGCTTGACTTGATTACAGCCGTACTTGTTGTATATCCCATAAAATTCACTAAGCAAATAGATAAGTGAGTGACTATTGTGAGAAAAATATGGAAGACACCCACCTTGAGATAGTGAACATCGCTGCCACATATACCAACAGCTTTAATTCTTACTCTAACATCATATGGCCCTGAATCAAATACCAATAAGCCAAATCACATAAGCCGAATCAAAGGGCTTATTTTATGCTAATTTACTAGGAATGCATTAAAATACTAAACACAAAAGATACCAAGAGCAGGAAGATTAAATGGCTGGATCTTGAGTGTGTTGATAGCAACCAACCAAGCAGCCATGTTTTGTTCTTCACCATCACTCTTACCACCTTTTCCCATAATCTTTAAGCTTGACAACTCTTTTGGTACTAATCAATATTTGATCAATATGATTATGTGTTTTGTTCTTCAACCTTTGTGGTATATATAATAATAATTTGTGAGGGCAAAAGTAGAGATTCTTTTAAAGTTTGCGACGGCTAGAAATATTAGTAAGATTTCAAATTTCACCGAGGTACGTATTGTTGAACACATGCATTATTAATATTTTATTACAAAAATTACATACTTAGACACTACGGTAAGTGTTTTATAAGACGAAAACAAGTTTAATTTCCAGCAATTTTCTACTTAGACACAACCCTTTTACGACACGTGGATATCTTGTCAACTTTTTTTATCAGTCGACAAAGGTTTCACCGCATGACCCACGTAATAAACAATTAATTAATAGTACCTTTATTATAAGGCTTTTACTTTATTAAGAAAAAAGGTAGGATAAAGAAATACTCTAGTCGACTCAATTGTGTTAATTTTGTGACGGTCCACGTGTATTATTGTTAACTCAAGATATTTCAGGTTTGTAATTGTCTTTGNAAAAAAAAAAAAAAGGAGGAGAGAGAGACAAGATATCCGCGTGTCGCAAGATGGTTGTGTTCAAGTGTGTTTCGCCCTCAAAATTTTTCCTGTTAATAATTATATGAATGTGTACACATATTTTTCACGAAGAAAAAAGTATTTAGATGAGAAAATATCTTAAATGAGTAATATGTTAGAACATTTAGATAACTAATTGCATTATATCTTTTAAACGGTGACACTTTATATATAACATTCCTTATCGGAAGGCTTAATTATTTAATTTCGTCCAGAGCTCTAAAAAGTTTCATAAATTCATGGGACGTCCTGTTCGCCCTTCTCCTTTTGAGTCACGAAATGCATAACCAAAATGGAAAACGGTTGCAAATTTGTCTTTGTTTTATAAAACACTTTCCGAAGTGTCTACCTAGCTAGGTAATTTTCCCGCTATTTTGTTTTATGCACGTAGGAGCCCAGATTTTGATGATTCTTCGCTGCACGCCTTGCTCGCCCTCCTGAACTATTCAATGAATTTTGATCATTTCCTGGTTGTAATATTCTAATAAGATTTCAACTTTATTTTCATGTTATACTTTGTACAACTGGTATCAGGTAGTAATCTCATATTTAACAACTTTAAACTCCTTGCAAGTCTCAGTTGTTTAGATAATGCTTAAATTTTGGCTGTGTAACCGGAGTAGTAGAACACTACTCATGCAAAAGCTACATCAGAACGCCAAAACATAAAAAGATAACATAACCTAAAACGAGAAACTTTGTCTATTTTGTATACGTAGTTCTCTATAGAGAGTTCAAACTCACTAAAATCAAACCAACAATGCTAAGAAAACAGGTACACAATGCCTAAGCACTTGTATATCGAGCTTTAAATAAAGAGTGGCTAAATACAACTGTCCCAAGTACGAAATTGCTCATTAAATTTCAACCGCCTTTTGCTGATCACACAGTGTGAAGAAAAATGATGCAGTCACAAGAGAATGAAGATGGTGAAGAGATGAACATGGCAGCTTGGCTTGTTGGAATCAAGAACCTTCAAATCCAACCTTAGTACCTTACCATCTTCCTCCTCTAGGTTCATTCTTTTCACAATACTGATCTGCACTAAACATTTTCAAAATGTTTAATTATTTTTGCATCTTTTCTCCGAAATAATTATCTAAGAAGGTTTTATAGGAGGTCCTTACAGTTGATATGTTTAACGTTTAGGACCAGATGATGTTAAAGTCCAGATCATGCTACCTCCGTTACAGATATTAAACTATTATGTTTAGCAAATGGAGAATTTCCGGTTTAACTGAACATGCTTTGACCCATTACATACTCATCTGAAAATGAAACACCAATTTTGCCACATCTGAATTTGATACAATTAGTTGGTCAATTTTCATTGTGCTAGAATATGTGGTTTGCAAATCTCATAGTTAAAAAGCCTATGGTAATTGGCCATGAGTGTGCTGGTATCATCAAAGATATTAAATCCAACGTGAAGACTCTAGCAGTAGGTGACCGAGTTGCTCTAGAGCCTGGAATTAGTTGGCAAACTTGTAATCTTTGTAGAATCGAAGGTATAACTTATGCAAAAAAAAANTGAATAAATAAATAAATAAATAAAAAATCCAGCTCTCAGACAACCAATAGCTCTCTTGCAAACGAGGTAAAACAAGTTTCAATACTCGAATCCACAATACCTAAAACTCTAAAAAGGTATTAATCGTGGAATTTGACTTGAATTAGGTGATTCATCCTGCAAATCTAGTGTTTAAGTTACCTGATAACGTGAGTTTGGAAGAAGGAGTCATGTGTGAACCTCTTACTGCTGGTGTCCATGCTTGTCGTCGTGCTGATGCCACACCGGCTGCTAGAGTTTTGATCATTGGAGCTGAGCCTATAGGCCTTGTAACTATGTTGGCCGCCCGTGCATTTGGAGCCCCAAAAATCATCATTGCTGATGTTGATCATTGTCAATTATCAATTGCAAGGAATCTTGGTGCAGATGACACCATTCAAGTTTCAACAAACATGCAAGTTCTGCACATCAAATTCAAATCTTATGACATGATAAAGTCCAATAATATAATATTTTCGTGAAAGAATTTTTATTTATTTATTTTACAACAGGATGTCGGTGAAGTGACACTAAAGATATATAAAATCATGGGTGAGAGTGTGGATATTAGCTTTGACTGTGTTGGGTTTGACAAGACCATATCAACGACTTTAAATCCAACTCGGGCTGGTGGTAAAGTATGTCTTGTGGGATTAGGACACAGTCCGATGACTAGCCCTTTGGTTGCTGCAGCAAGCAGCAACAAGGTTTTCTTTTAATTAGTTCACTAAGATTGATTATTTGATTACATACATGTGCACTTGTTAGAAGTTGTGACCATTGTTTCTCTTTCTGACAATAGGGAAGTTGATGTTATCGGAATATTCAGATATCGGAACACATGGTCCCTCTGCATTGGACTTTTATGGGCAGGAAGGGTTAATATAAAGCCACTTATAACTCGCAGATTCCGGTTTACACAAGAAGATATCGAGAAAGCATTTGAAACAAGTGCTCAGGGTGGTAATGTCATCAAGGTTAATATCGTTAGTGGATCAAAATACAATCTAAATATCAGCTGTATTTAACAATAGATAACCTTTTGTTGCTCAGTTGTTTCCTTGCAAAGAACTCCAGCCAGATGGTTTTAGCACATCACCTTCATTCAACAAATTTCGCATTTTCATAGCATCGTCCCATCTCTCTACACCAGCATAAATATTTGATGAGAGTATATAATTCCCACTATTGGACGGATCCAATTCAAGAAGCTTGTTAGTTGCAATCTCAGCTAGGACCATGTTTCCTTGAAGCTTGCAGGAACCAAGTAATATCCTCCATATTATGATATCCGGAGCTATCGGCATTTGTAGCATAAACTCATATGCTCTATCAAGATTGCCCGATCGGCTCAACAGATCAACTACACACCCGTAATGTTTCATTTCTGGCTGCAATCCGTAATCCTTTTTCATGCTTTCAAAATATTCCAAACCTTTATCAACTAAGCCAGCATGAGCACAAGCGAGCAATATCCCTACAAATGTTCCATGAGTTGGATGAACATTCTCCTTTAACATCTCCGAAAAGAGCTCAAGAGCATAAATGGCATTTCCATTCACAGCGAGTCCCGAAATCACTGAAGTCCACGAAACCGCGTCCTTTATTTCCATTTCTTGAAACACATCAAGTGCCTTATCTGTTGAACCACATTTGCAGTACATATCAATCAAAGCGTTCCCGACATACACATCCTCTTTTATGTTGTTTTTACGAATATAATCATGTACAGATTTTCCCATATCAATAGACCCTAAATGAGCACAAGCAGAAAGCACACTAGCAACCGTGATTTCATCAGGTTTAACATCAGTTTTCATCATGTCAAGAAAAAGACTCACTGCATCAGAGAACTGATCACCTTGAGAGTAACCAGTAATCATAGTAGTCCACGATATAACATCTCGTTTCGGCATTTGATCAAATAACTTCCTTGCCTCAATCAAGTCCCTTGCTTTTACATAACCCGAAATCATAGCATTCCACGAAACAACATTCCGTTCCTTCATTCCATGAAATACTTCACGCGCCAACCCCATCAAACCAAACCTTCCATGCATATCAATTAACGTATTCCCAAGGTAAACATCAATCCCAACATTCTTCGCCTTAATATACTCACCCATTTCCTCTCCCACACTCTTGTCACCTAACTTAATACACGCTAATATAACCTTAACCATCGTCACAGAATCCGGAACCAAACCCCCCTCGCGCAAAAGCTCAAACATTTTCAAAACCTCCTTAAACCTCTTCCCCTGACTAAACCCACAAATCATCGAATTCCACGAAACCAAATCCCTCTCATGCATCTCATCAAACACTCTCTTCCCACATTCCAACTTCTCACACAAACCATACATATGAATCAAAGCATTGCAAACATAAACATATTTATCAAACCCCATCTTAAAAACACACCCATGAACTTTCCCGCCAAAA
>LBNU01027829.1:21850-39316 GCA_014162995.1 Artemisia annua | reverse complement strand
TTTTTTTTTTTTTTTTTTTCCGCTTATTTTGAAACTTGTTTATTACAGAGTACCAATTATTAAGTTATACTACTAACAAACTTATAAAAATTCATACAGTAGTAAGTAACAAAATAAGTAGAAAAAATTGAGCTTGTAAAATATAAGCCCGTAAGCACATAAATAAGCTTAAACAAACATAGCCCTAACAGGATTACGATTTGTAGGTGTAGTTAACGGCAACTAAATAACATCAGTATTAGTAGTGGTGAATTCTTAACTTTAAATTTTAAAAAGAATATGATTGCTAAAAAAGCCGAAAACTGTCGTGAAAATATGGTGATGCCTTTAAAGTTTTAGGCAGTGTTTCGAAACTCGGGTCGATCCGGCGGGTTAACTGGTTCGACCGGTTCCGGCCAAAAAACAGGTAAAAAAAAACTCGGGTTTTTAAAACCGGGTTAACCGGTTAGACCCGCCGGGTTTTAAGTGACCCGGGTCAACCCGGTTCTCGAAACCCGGCTGGTTTCGTTTTTTCAAATTTTTTTAATAAAAACCCGGGTTGACCCGGTGGTTGAACTGGCTGACCCGGCGGTCGAACCGGTTGACCCGGTCAAAAAAATAAAAAAATAATAAACTAAAAACCGGGTTGACCCGGTGCCCCGTGACTCGACAGGGTCGATTTCGAACCCGGTTTTTAAAACATTGGTTTTAGGAGACTTCTTGACTGAGATCAATAGCTTAGTAAGACTCACGTGAGGTCATCTCGCAAATGAGACAAGAATGACGCATGACAATTTAGTTTGGCTTTAGTCAAGGTTATAAATAGCGTGAGGCGTGGCGTGACGGCATGACCAAGCCTCACGCTTTTGCGGCTAATGCAAAGCTTTTACGTTTAAAAGGCGTGGCATAAGGCGGCACAAAATATGAAAAATATTTATATATTTATATCATATTTTATATATATCGAGTTTACAAAAAGACGTGGCATAAGACGGCGTGGCAGTATGATGTGGCGGAATGACCAAACCTCACGCTTTTGCGAGGCCTTTGCGAGCCTTATAGAACTATGGTTTTAGTATGAGGGAATCTTCAACGAGCCTCAAAGGACAGAATGCATACTGCACTCTGTCTGCATGTATCCTTCATGTGGAAGCCCTGCTTCTTTGGCTTGGGATTCAATCTTTGTCTTGCTCAGATTTTGTCTAATACATTTAAAGGTGCGTTTGGTATGCTGTCATGAATCACAATAATAATGAGTTTGATAGTAGTGGTGGACCCTTCAGGTATGAACGATTCATACCTTGCCCTTTTAAGATATATATATGGAGTATGGAACATATGTATCATTTATTCCCATATTTGAAAGATTTAATCTTAAACAAACACATGATTGGAATAAAAATTCATTCCCTCATTCCCATTCCGGGATACCAAACGTACGCTAAGACTTTGGTATGGGCTTCCAATTAGCCGAAGTTCCCATTTATCATCACTAAACATATATTTTTCTTTGATTAGTGCTAAATAGACTTAAAACACATGCTTAAATACATGACTAATCTATAAATCTATTGATAATTGTATCAAGCACTTTTACTTTTCAAAATTTTAATTATTTTTTTCAAATCAACCAATCAAATCATTAGTTGCATAAGTAGGCATGATTCTTAAACACACTAATTATTATTATTTTTTTTCTATGAATTTTTTTTATACATCCACATGTACTACATTCAAGGTTGGTTATGTTTAGTTTTCTAAAAAAAAATTAAAAAAAAAAAGATGAAAGGAATTTGGATAAGAAAAAATAGTACACCTTATTAAGGTTGAGAAAATGACATGGAGAGTGATTTTGAACGGTGGTCATTTACCGTACGTCACACTTTTTTTTAGATCGTAATTTTTTTTAAGATAATTATATTCCAACAATAACCGCTACTGAGTTTTTAGCATTTCAAACAAAATAACGATTGCTACACATGTGCACATTCTTGCAAATCAACATAGGCACCCATTGCTTCCTTTCCGTGTCGAGCCATCTCAAACGCCTAGTTATCTCACCCGGATTTCACCACACCTCCATACCCAGATAGATGTTTACCTCGCCTATCCACATAAATACCTCACCATGCTAAACTTATAATCTTAGAACTTTCTAAAAATATAAATACTTCTACGAGCTTTTACTAGACATTAGAAGGTCTTGTGATCTTCTACACCATTGTTAAAGATTTTGCAAACTTCCCGACCGTGTCAATATGTATAAATATTTTCTAAAATATTGTTGTTTCATACAATATATATTTTGGATTACTCATGTTTAATAAGCATATCGCTAGCAGCAAGATTATAATGCTTTATTAGGAAGCGTTTCGAATAGTAGCAGTTATATAAAATGCAATATTATCATGACCATCATATAATAAACATAAAATCACAAAGCACCCAGTGGAAGTCATAGATCAAATACATGTAATTAATTAACTTTTAAATTAAATAGTAAACGTACCTTGCAAGCTTCCACGCGAATCAAAGGATCAAGAATCACAAACCCTAAAAATTAGGGCTTTGGTAATCGACTTATATTCAAGTCGACAAGGCAATGCCGAAAAGCCAAGAGGGAATTTTCCTAAGTTTTTGTACACACGTATTGTTAGCGATTCAATGCGAATGCTAGTTACTTGATCATAATAGCTTAACCAAACACTTTTGTTACGCTCAAGGTCAAATGCAAATCCCTATGGGATTTGTAATTCGTCAACCTAGTTCCTATGAACAAAATTGTTCCATTATTACCAACAGAATAGAACAAATATGAACCCTTACGTTGAAATAAGCCACTAAATAGGGGGGGGGGGGGTCCATAACATAGTCATAGTATAGTCTTTTCCAATTCAATAAAGTTACGTAGTGTCTTTTTTATTTCATAAAGGGGTATTTCCATGGGTTTGCCTTGGTATCGTGTTCATACCGTTGTATTGAATGATCCCGGACGGTTGCTTGCTGTTCATATAATGCATACAGCTTTGGTTTCTGGTTGGGCCGGTTCGATGGCCCTGTATGAATTAGCAGGAGTAAGAGGGGATAGAGAAGAGAATTTAGGCTAGCTATGGAGACACAAGATTAACCAACTAATGATACAAGGGTTTGTATATATAGTATGGTATCTTAGAGACCAAACCAAACAAGTATTCCCTTTAGGAATCCTTAGCCAATCGGTTGTAAACCCAAGAAAAGGGTTCTAGAACTTCTCTTGGCTTATTTTCTCTTTAGTCCCTCTTTTGACATTTAAGGAACGTTAGACTAATTACCGTTAAGTACTAACGATCGTTATACGTAATTGTGATTTAATAATTACAACATAACTATTATTTATTAATTATTATTCATTGAATCTCGTACGCAATGCGTACAATCCTGTAGTCTCGAGTTCGAACCGGTCATACGACTATTAATATCTTCTATAAACTAACAGCTCCTACTTGGACATATTTTAATATACTTAATGACATTGGTTAGCGTCTAGCAACACGCCAATGCCCCCAGAACAACTAGAGAGTGGTTTTCTGAAGCACTTTAATGATTCAACATTATCTTATCATTTTTTTTCCTAATAATGTGTTAAGTATGGATATGGATCTTAGTCATTCCATGATTAGTTATGATTAAACGAGCGTGAAGCTGTTTAACGATCATAATTTTTCCATGATTAAGGTTGTTTGTTTAACCTCATTTATCTGTTTTCGACTTATTTTTCATAACTTTTTTTCGTTTATTTTGAAACTTGTTTATATAAATTATTATGTTATAACAAACTAATATAAAGTCATAAGTAACAAAATAAACAGAAAAATTGAGCTTGTAAAATATAAGCCCGTAAGCGCATAAATAAACTTATACAAACATACCCCTAAAAGGATTAAGATTTGCGGGTGTAGTTAATGGGCCACTAAAATAACATAAGTATTTAAGGTGTTTTAGTATTGGTAATTTTTTTAGTTTAAGGCTATGTTTGGTGCAGAGCTTTTTGGAGCTTTTTGGGGCAATGAGCCGTGAGTAATGAGCTTTTTAATTTTTAGTGTTCGTTTGGCAAAAGAGCTGTGAGCTTTGCTATTTTTTAGAAAAGCTCATTTTTCTAATGCTTTTCCAAGAAGCTGTGAGCGGTGAGCGGTGAGCTGTGGCTACTGCTCACAGCTACTTTTGCCAAACATTTCCTAAATTTTAAAAAGAATATGATTGCTAAAAAAGTCCGAAAACTGTTGTTAAAATAGTTGTTAAGCTACATATGTATATTATAGAAAACTGTTGTTAAAATAGTTGTTAAGCTACGTATGTATAATATAGTGATGCCTTATAGTTTTAGGAGATTTCTTGAGTGAGATCAAGAGCTTACTGAGACTCACGTGAGGTCATCTTGCANATTCTCTCTATAATACAATTCTCACTGGACCAAATCCCAACACTATTAAAATAAGGACTGCCAAATTTTTTATTATAACCATTCTACTCCGTAATATTTTACTTGGGACATGGCATTCTTTAAATCCCAACATATATTGAAAGGCCTTCTAGAAGTGTTTACCACTCACATGGGCTTCAGTACATACACAGCTGTCCACCAGGCCCATAGTATTGGTCCATAATTCCATATTGTGAATGACACATGCGCAATATTTTGTGAACAATGTAGCAGTTATGCATCTATCCAATTTTCTTATATAAGCTACAGCGACCACTAATAACAGCCTGACAAATATGTGACATGACACTACAAAAGGCAAACACCCCCGCCGCAACGCGGCGGGTACCCTCCCCTCGTTAGCCAACATTTTGAGTATAGTTCAAAAGCAACATTGCTACTTTATAGTATAGCCTTCATTTTTTAGTTAAAATTTCTTTTCCGGTTTAACAAACCGATACCCTTTAGCCAAAATACCCAAATTCTATGTTTTTTCAACCTTTTCAAATTCTTAATCCAATTAGTTTTAAGTTTATGAACATACGATATCACCAAGAAGCTAGAGGCAAATAAATATCCAAAAAGTTTATGTCTAATTTGGAAGTGAACTAGCCTTGATTCTTAAACTAAAACCAAACCAAAAACAAATTGGTACGATATGACCTTATCACTTATTTCGTTGTCTTTTAAAATTTTGGTCTTTGTCTGACCCGGTTGTAAACTCTTGCATACCAAGGTAAAATCTGGTTTGGTTGTTGTCTAATATTGTATTGTCATAAGCACACCCGAGTCTATTCCATTTTGATATCCGTCAGGTTTAGTCTTGAGTTCTTCAAGGGTCCAAATCTTAACATTATGGTCCAACTCAAGGTATGTTTAACGTTTGAAATATAAAGCTTGGTGGCAAATAATGTGTAACATTTGATTTCTACCTTTCAATCTTTCTATTTATCCTCATACTACCACACGACAATCATTTTTAAAAAAGTGGGCTCTTGTACTTAATTAATGGATGATTAACATATAATTTGTAGGAAGCTAATTAGAAGGATTGTTAAGAGGATATAACATTTCACTTTGTTTAAATGCTAATTAGAAACATGATTGAAATATAAACGCTATGCCTAATGTTTTCTGTAAGGAAAGTGATTGGTACACTTATAATATGACGGTGTGCAAATCACCTCCTCCTGTTCTCTAACCGCTAGTTTTGTCAAATATACAACATTTCACTTTGTTTAAATGCTAATTAGAAACGCGATTAAAATATAAACACTATGCATAATGTTTGCATAATGTTTTCTGTAAAGAAAGTGATTGACACATTTATAAATTTGACTGAGACACTCAGTATACAAATAGTTAACACTTTATAAAGTTGAGAGACTATTTATGTACACAAGAAATAACCAAAGTACTAATTTACAAAAACAAAATGAACACGTAAGACATGTGATCGACTAAAACCAACTTCTAGTTGTTGTTATATATCATATATGAAAAACAAAATCTGGTATCACCACACACCACTCATTCATTCATTTGATCTAAACCCCCCAATCAATCTGATCATACAGATCTAATTAATTAAAAAAAAAAAAGTTTAGAAAAATGAATGATGCTGACGTGTCAAAGCAGATTCAACAGATGGTTAGGTTCATCCGCCAAGAAGCCGATGAAAAAGCCAACGAGATCTCCGTTTCCGCCGAAGAAGTAAGTTTATTGGTCAAATCAAGTCAAACCAACTTTAATCCTAATGATCTGTTGTTGTAAGTTAGCTAGATTTTGAATTTGATGATCTGTTGTTATATTTAGGGTTATGTGAATCTGCTGTGTAGTTGATATGTTAGATTGACAATTTAGGGGTCCGATTAGTCATCGAATATGGTTTTGACAATAAATTCGGTTTTTAGGCTTTGAATCAACAAATCGCAATGGAGTTTAGTGAAAATAAGATAAGTTGTCGTCGTTTATATTGTTGATAGTTGCGGCAAGTTAGCATTTGGAGTTTGTGACAGTCGATATAATACAACAACAACAACAAACCCTATCCCGGCGGAGTAGGGTAAGGGGGAGGTGAAATGTCGACGGATCCTACCCCTACCACTAGGATAAACCCGACAGTTGAGAGACTACTTCCAGGACATGGGCGGAGCTATTAAGGGACCGGGAAGGGTCCCGGCCCCCCTAGGCCTAAGCCCGTTAGTGTAATCTAATGTTCTTCCGGAAAAAAATTTGTTTCGGCCCTCCCAATAAATTTTTTCTAGCTCCGCCATTGTAATCCAGGAGGACCTCTGGCCAGTGTTGTGACAGTCGATATGATTGAATGATATGTGTAGTGCTTTTTTAAGGCTACATAATTGAGGGAAATAGCATGGCATTTGAACTGATTATTCAAGATGAACTCAAGTCAAGTATTTTTGATTGTTTTAAATTGGCTCTTAGTAGTTAGTAATAGCTGCAGGGTGTGCCGGTGTAGGCAGAGTGCATTTTTTTTAGGGATCGAACTCTTGCAGGTAGTAAGTTAGTAAGCTACTTCAGATCAAACGGAAGAAAGTCAACTTTTACAAATTCAACTTTTATCCAATTGAATTGCAGTTTGTTTCGTAGCTTAAGAAAGTAGGTCTAGTTTTGTCATCAGTGATTCGGTACTATGTCTACATATATGCTTGTCTCTCTTCTGTGGTTATTGTTGCGGGATTGCAGTGAGTTTTGAAATCAAATCAAGACAGTTTTGCATAATCAGTTATGTTTGGAGTAGTAAATACATAAGTCAATATACAAATTCAATTTGTTTACATGGTTAATTATGGCAGGAATTCAACATTGAGAAATTGCAAATAGTGGAGGCAGAGAAAAAGAAGATCCGACAAGAGTATGAGCGCAAACAAAAGCAAGTTGAAGTTCGTAAGAAAATGTAAAGTTTCTTTCTACATATCTTCATTAGTTTGCAGCACACATGTTTGTTTCTTTGCGACATATCTTCATTTGTTTGATAGTTTGAGAATGGCCATCTTGTTGCTTATCTGTTATGCTAGCTGGTTTAACATTACCGCATCCTTGTAGTGTAGTTTTTAAAAAATTTCATGGCTGTAGTGACACTGTTCCAACAGCTATTTAGCTTTATTTTTAATTGTTTTGAGTCCTTGCTATCTTCAAAAAGTGGTCGTTTCATCATAGTTGGAAAGGATTCCTTTGTTAAGTAAAGCATATCCAGAACCTCGCTGTTTGGTTAAGTTTCAAACAATATTTTTTATATGTCTGTCTGTAAGTTATGAATGTGAGGAACTTGGACTGATTTGATGAAATATAAATTAAATTCCCTGAAAGGTAGTCATATTCGGGTTTACTATGACATGTTGACATCTGCTAACGAAGAAAATATCACCATACTGGAAGTAACTTAACTGTATATGAAGGTTTGAGAATGTAGTTTTATTCGACCTCTTCACTCTAGAGGTGGCAATTTCGACCCATTTACTTGTGAATGGGTCGATTTGGGTGATTTATATCTTTAACAAGGCAAACGGATAGAACTAAAAGTTGAGCTATAAAGGAAACAGGTCAAGTGGGTTAAATAGGTTACGGACCAGTCCAGCCGGACGTGATTTGACCTGTACAAAGTTGGCCATTTTTGATCTTTCACCCAACCACGATTTGTTCATACCTCCACTTCTTATTCACACTGTAATTACAGTTTGTAGTGATAATGGTTAAAGCATTGTTTATTAAGAATACGTTGGCATCTGATTGCTTTTCACAATTTGTATTGCAGTGAATATTCCATGCAGCTGAATGCATCTAGGATCAAGGTTCTTCAAGCACAGGATGACTTGGTTAATGCCATGAGAGAGGCAGCATCAAAGGATCTTTTGAATGTCAGCCATCATAAGTTTCAACACCATCACAACTACGAAGGACTTTTGAAATCTCTCATCGTCCAGGTATTTATAAATCATGATGATTATAATTATATAAATTTCTTAATACCATATATTTGAGGAAAACGATGGAAAGCTTTACGGATTCATGCCCACATGAATTTATTATCAAGTTCTTATAAAAACAAAAGCTATAGAAAACCTTGCTATGCTACAAAGAATGATATTACTGATGAGATAAATGCGAATATGGAACAATTTTCATTTGAAAAATAGAAGCAACATTTTGAACTAATCAATTCTTGAATGATGCTGAGATGGTATTTTTGTATATTCAATAATTGAACTTTTTTAGCTAACTAAGTGTCTGTTTCAGGGTTTACTCAGACTGAAAGAACCGGCAGTGTTGTTGCGTTGCCGGAAAGAAGACCTTCACATGGTGCAGTCAGTTCTGCACGCAGCAAAGGCAGAATATGCAGAAAAAGCAAAAGTTCATCAACCTGAGATCATAGTTGACAGCATCCACCTCCCATCAGCCCCTTCCCATGACGATCCTCATGCTCTTTCTTGGTACAATTCTGTTATCCCATAGACTAATAGATCCTCTTTGTACCTACATCCTTTTTAGTTTTCTACTAAAATTGTTTACTTAGAGATCAAATAAACACTGTCTTATGATGTTGTTTTGGGTTTTCAGCTCTGGAGGTGTAGTTTTGGCTTCTCGGGATGGTAAAATTGTGTTTGAGAACACTCTTGATGCTCGTTTGGACGTTATATTCCATGGGAAACTTCCTGAGGTACCTTAAACTTATTTTTATTTTATTTTATTTATTTTATTTTAGTTATTTATTTATTATTTATTTTTTCCGCACACATAGTTCCATCATTAAGGGGGTTGGCCCTTCATTAAGAAACAAATTCTGACGGGTTCTACATAAGTTATAACAGACTGCATATATTCATTTGAACTAACTTAAAGATTTCAAGTCTGTCAATTATGGATTGGTTTTTACCAAAAAAAGTTATCCTTGGAATTTGTTTGTATATGATTTATTGCTCTTTCCAACAAATTTTTAATAAAAAGTTCAATAAAAATTCACCCTTTTATTTTATTTTATTTTATTTATAAATGTCTTGATACACAAAAAGGTTATCCATAGAATTTTGTTTGAATATATTTATAAGCTATCATTCGAAAAACTGTTTTAATAAAAATGCAATCAATACTTCACCTTTTTTTTTTTTTATTTTTATTTTTATTTTTTTTTTTTTTAATAAAATGCATCATAAACAATCCAAATATGTTGACCTTCTTTCGATGAGGATGATAACCCCTTTGGACCAAATATAGTCATCAAATGGAAATTGGGGTTTTCAATATACCTTTCACCATTCATGAAATGGGTTATCATCTATACATCCAGATGTTGTTCGATTAAAGGAAGTGGTTATGATGTTATTTTAGTTACACAATTCTAATTTAAGACCATCTGTTACAGATCAGCAGGCCTTGTTGTTCAGACAGTTAGCCTGCTTAAACAGGAGGAGGATATCCTGAATCTATCTATTTTGTTCCCAAGCTTGCAGTATTAACGAAAGAACCAGAATCGGAATGATTTATCAGGTAATATCGTGTTTTCTCCAGGTCAAGTCATTTTCAGTCTTTGCTTAGTGGATGCTCGTTCTGAGTCTACACCATGGCGAAAGACAACCCATTTGTTTGAATAAATAAATGTTCCTTGTTACATTATATGTATTCTTTTAAGATTTTTGTCACTTTCGGCTTGACTTCTGCTGGTGAAATGTAATGTTAAAACCGCTTTTGAACCTTATGTTTGCTGGATTTCTTAAGACAATTGTTTATTGCTTAATTTATATATAATGTTCATTACATTTTCATCTTCTTGTTAATGCAAGGTTGTCAAATATTTACTCCGTATAATTCTTCTAGCAGATGATACAAGAAAAATGATTGTTTACAACAAGCTGGTTTTGGATCTTGTAAAAAAAAGACATCCTTTTACATTAGTTTTTAGGAAATTGTTAAATGTAGCCCTAAAGGCTACATTAACGAGGTGTTTGTTTTGGCTTATATAGCTGACATACGGCTTATTTGGTTTTGTGCTTATGTTTCATGAGCTCACTTTTGTGGCTTATTTTGATTTTACCGACTTATATCAATGAACTTATATAAAATCATAGCATTAATTGGCTGATCCAGAATTTTAAATCGTATGTGGCACGATTTCGGCTCGATTTGCTTCGCGAATAACTCTTACTTTTAGTGGTTTATTGATTAGGGTAAAACTAGTTTCGTTTTTTTTGCGTTGGAGTTAATGTCATTTTTCGTCCTTGTGGTTTGCCGGGTCAATCACGAATCGTCCCTGCCGTTAAATTTCGTCGGGTTTGGTCCCCATGGTTTACAACCCATACGGGTTTGGTCCCTTGACCAACTTATCCGTCAGTTGACCATGTTTTTGTGTGACGTGACTAATAAGTGGGGGGCAATTTAGTCTTTATACTTGTTTTCCCTTTATAACACAAACACAAAAATGCTGAGAACACAAACACACAACATCACTAACACAAACTAAACACAAACACATCATACAATGGTTAGATGCAATCGTTGTGGATCAGTAGCCGTTGTCAAAACATCATGGACACCTACTAACCCCGGAAGAAGGTTTTATTGTTGTAGTAAAGGGTAAGTAATTAATTTGTTAATTGAAAAAAAAACCCCAAATCGACTTAAGTTGACCTAATTTTTTGGATTTGTTTTATAGGTAGCAAATTGTGGAATTGTAGATTGGTATGATCCTCCTATGTGTGATAGGTCTGTTCAAATCATTCCTGGTCTACTAAACTCAATGAATCGGCTACAAGGAGAAGCACTTGAATTTTTTGAACATTCAAATCAGCAACATTTTCTAACAAAGCAGGTTCTACATTCTTAGTATTTTTTGAACCACAGTGATCAACATATAAATCAATAACCTTATACTTAGATACATGGGACATCAATTCCAACGCATCTTTATCAGTCTCTAATTTTCTTAAACCACTATCCAAATCTGAGTTACGTAACTTGTAAAAAAAGTCCATACCTGAACTTCCATTCTCATACCCTAACTCTTGCATCATTGTGGCAACCTCAACAACAGAGAACTTCTCTGAATCAATTGTATCTATCCAATTCACCTTCCCACCTTTGTAACGTACCTTAAGAGGGCTTGTGAATGCACCTCCATGGTTAATCTTTAGGCAAAACACTGTTGGAAACTTACTTGAGCACAAAAATAAAGATTTACATTACAACCTCTTATTTACAATAAAAACAGAGTACGATGTAATTTCTCTAGTGTTTACTTACGATAATCATGATAGGGATTTGAAGCTGAGCCCTTTTTACGAACCCTCCACTCACACAACATTGTGTAATTAATCTAGGGTTTCATTCAATTTGATCGCCAATTTTGTGTGTGTTTATGATTTGGGAACCTTGGGGATGAGAAATGATGCGTTAGGGTTTGATATAGAAGCCCCAAATTCGCGCCAAAGGTGAAGTACCAAAAATACCCCTGTTTTCTATATCATTTTATGAGATTTAACGGTCAACTGATGGATAAGTTGGTCAAGGGATCAAACCCGTATGGGTTGTAAACCATGGGGACTAAACCCGACGAAATTTAACGACAGGGACGATTCGTGATTGACCCGGCAAACCACAAGGACGAAAAATGACATTAACTCTTTGTGTTGTCAGGTTTTAGATCCGAATAACTTTAGACACAACACATATTGAAATAATACTGTAGTAATCTTTTAACTCATAGATAAAAGTAGCAATTGAGGACATTATTCTACCTATAAGTTTTTAGCAAATAGTAAAATAGAATGCAAAACTATTGAAGTACGTTATAATGATTTAATATAGAGTTGCCTTCTTTTCCCTATGCACCATATTTATATACGGACAAAAAAAAAAAAAAAATCCAACTAGAAGCAAACAAGTACATGCCTATTATTTAATGAACATTAGTGTTCATCTTCTTCAACAAACAATTCTATATCTTTTACTGTATTTTTTTTCCTTATAAAAAAAAAAAAATGCGTATGGAATCGTATGTGGCACGTGTCACACGTGGACCATACATAGCTCCGCCCCTGTTAAAACTACCCGTATAGCGAGTTCATCAACCGTTCATTAACCTCAACGACCAAAGCAATGGGTAACTCAACATTATAATCTGCATCCTTAGGTATGTTACCCTCAATATTCCGAAAATTAGCCCTAGTAATCATGGGACTGAACTTTGAAGATGTCAAAGGGATATTTTGGAATTTAATGTAGCATTACATATAGCCTCCTCAAAACTTTTACACGCATCACCAATAATATCAGTTGGTGCATTCTCATTCACGTCAATAGATGAAGCATTTATATTTGGTAGAACTTCACTCACATTAGAAGTGGTACCCTGCTAAACCCCACACGATCCAAGTTTTTGTGACAAAATCTTGTCATTAAACATATGACTATCATGCTCCCTCTCACCAACAATAGGCTCAAGAGAA
Source organism: Artemisia annua (assembly GCA_014162995.1). Classification (NCBI taxonomy): domain Eukaryota; kingdom Viridiplantae; phylum Streptophyta; class Magnoliopsida; order Asterales; family Asteraceae; genus Artemisia; species Artemisia annua. Next base: position 26,419 of record LBNU01027829.1, on the reverse strand, counting down.
CTAGATAATCCTTCAACGTTTGGTCCCACACTTTCATTCTTATTTAGATTCACAGGTTCATCGACATCATTAGAAACCATATCACTACTAATCGACCCATCAGCAGCATCACTTTGTACATTAGAAGCAAATTTCACCCCACAAGACATAACTGATGTACTAGACTTCTTACCGATAAGGACAAGGTTCATTAACAGGATCATTCACACTCGTCACAGCACACGAAACCAGCTTCATGTGTTCAGTAACAAGGGTCGAACTACACAACATAGCATCAACATTACCGGTAGTACCAACATTAACATCGTTTGGTGACTCCACAGTAAGATCTGTACGAACAGCAAATAAACAAAAGGTTGTAAATTCGAGACTCGTTATAAATAAAATGTGCGTACGTATCGAGCCTTTGAGTATTTTTAAAAAATGTTAGATAGACAGAGTTAACCAATGTGATTAGTAAAACGTTAGGTCCTATAGAATGCATTTCGACTGGTTGAAATCAGTTCTCGATCATGCCTAAGACGAACTTCACCTGGTTTATTATCACGCTATAAGAAGTGGTAATAAGTGACCAAAACCACGCATTTGAGATGCAACGACTTGCATTAGATGCATTTCTATTCATATAAATGCAACATCTTGAGTTCCGAAAGTTAATTTGATGTATAGATGGTGCAAATTGATTTTCAAGATTTCGGCGCGTGTAGAGGAACAAAAAACAAAAGAAATCATGAAATGCATCTAATATACGTATATGCATCTAATTAAAAGCTAGAAAACACACTATGGTGCGTTATAATCCATCTAAGATTATAAGGATGCATCTAATTTAGGTCGGTGCATCTCGGATTTGCAGTTATAGTACTTCTTATTCCTTCTTATTTTAAGTGATCTTCTTATTTGATCCTAACTCTCACGCTATAATATACCAACCATATATATCTAATTAATCATATTAGTGTATGCTTTGTATTTTAACCAGATCGAAGAAAGAAACCATGTATATATACTAGCAAGTTTGTAACAGAAAACATCTGATCGATTATACCACATAAACAAATTATAAGCATCAAAGTTTATCATATCACAGCTTTTTGAATAAGGGATAGCTTGGGTACAATTACTTTAGCAAATTGGCTACAATCCTCCACCAAAATACACAAGAAATTGAATCAGGGACCACAGAAAAAAGTCAGTGACTCACAAAATGACTCGGGAGCCACAATTTGTAGCACGAATTGTAGGGAATTAGCTACAACTCAATTGTAGCTAATATATTCTCTTTGAATAAAGATTTCTGTTGATGTGAATATAAGCTGCTTCTATACAATCGAACATCTGATTGGCATCCATCCTCTTTCAATCCAACAATGTTAACGTCATATGAAACACCAAGTTTTAGACTGTAAACAAACAACTGTTTTCGCCCATAGCATGTCATTAAAATGTCCCCCTCTTCGTTCCAAGAACCTAAAACCTTTATGTAGTGATCACTAGGAAGAGGCGGTTTTTGATCAAACCGACAATGCAACACCCATTCATTTTTGTTCAATACCCAAATATCTACACTATGCCCAACATTATTATACGCAAGACCAACATCACCATCTAGCTCAACCAAGGCCTCGTAAATCCAATCGCCTTGTGCTTGATATTTTGGAGTGTCAATCAACCCAAACTCTTCCTTCGTCACGTCAAACCATACTACTTTTCTTTGTTCATTTGGTTCCCTATACTCAAGATGACTGACCAACCAATGCAAACATCCATTTGCAAATATACCCTCACCGGTTATTGGATAAGAAGGGGTTTGCGGTATTTCTCGCCATGAGTCTGTCCCTAAGTCATGCACCATGGTGCATAGACTCTCGCTAACCATATCAAAGTTCGTTGGCCATATTTGCTCTTGAAGAACAACACACACCATCTTGTAAGTGTTAGTACATATATCAAACCCTAGCCCGTAAGATTCTTGTTTGTTAAACGGTGGCATACACGACCAAATATTGATGGGCGGCAACATGTAGCATCCTCTTCTTAAAGGGTGTAATATAAGCAAAGTGGTGAGACCCTTATAAGGGTGGTCTATTGTTGTATAAAGCAGCCCATGACACGAGCCTAGAACTATGTTGTCTAAGCAAAACCTTAATGATGAACCCTTCATGAACTCCATAATCGGATTCTTGCTTATTTCTATGGAAGCTGTGTCTCCTTTTGAGTCAATAATACATGGAAACTCGAGTGTGCATGGTATGTTGCGAAGATCAGCTCGAAATTGCTTGAACATGATGAGCATGAATGTTTGCAAGGTGTATGATCTTCCCGGTAATTTGGATGCTTTTAATGCCATGTATGGTACCAAGCTTCAAGGCCCTAGGAAGTAATTCATTTCGTTTGTTCTTGTTATCACTGAGTTGTGCTTTGATTTCTAGTTTTTAGAAATTAGGAAGTATCTTGTTATGTAAGCTTTTAGCCTATGTAACGGGCTGAGATGTGGGACTTCACCCATATCCATTGTACTTAAAAGTTTTTTGGTTAATATATTTACCAGGGTGCAGGATTACTCCCCTTTACCCAAAAACATGATGAGCATGAAATCTTCAGGAGCTCGTTTGGTGTGAATGTTTGCAAGGTAGGAATCATTGATTAATTCGTACCATAACTTGTTTACACCCTCGAAACGAGCCAAAGATTTCAATGGCATTCTTGAGAAAATGTCTTGGATGATGTCGAGAGGCAAACCAGCCATGTTAACTATATTTGAGGTTAAGGTCGATGGTTGAATATTGAAGGTGGAAGATATGATTTAGGGTTTTGCTTGATTAAAAAGTGCAACCTAAATGATGTATATTTATAGTTAGATGAAACCACTGATTCAAAATATTAGGATTATCTAAATAAGGAAAGTTGATTATTCAGGAGATTCGCTAATAATCTACAATAAATAATTTATTGGAAACGGAAAGTAAAGATTATGTAATAGCGCGCCAAAATAGGTTTTCATACTTCCCTCTTATTTTTATGTTCAGACTATAGTCTCTTTGTATAGAATTTTTGTGGTTAGAATAATAATGTGACGAAGATATTTTTATGACTACCATTATATACATTTATGAACCCAATTTCACAACATAATTTAGTCTTTTGTGTACTAGACGAGTACCCATGCATAACAACGGGATTTTATAACGACAGATAGTTTAGGATAAAAAAAAGTTTATGGGTCTTAAACGAAAAATAATAAAAGTTTAAAGATTTGAGAATTAAACATAATATTTTGAAACCCGGTTCGACCCGGGTGGTTCAACTGGATGAACCGTTCCGATCGAAAAACGGGTTGATTTAAATCGAGTCAACCCGACGGGTTGGGTCGAAAACGGGTCAAATTAAACCGGGTCAACCTGCCGTGAAGCGTCCAGGGTCAACCCGGTTTTCGATGTGTATTAATAGTTTCCTTTTGAAATATATGTTTTCAACATTTCTTTTTTTAGTTTCAACTTTCCACTTTTTACTTTTTGGTTTTTCCTTTATATATAGTCTAGCAGGGTACCCGCGCGTGGCGGGTACCTTGTGACGATTAACCGGAGAAATAGATCTCGATGAGACCTGATTCATCAGTTTGTATCAGTTTCAACGGGTCCTCTCTGGTTTGTTTTTGAATGGCTTTTATTGGTTAGCCGCACCGGTGGCAACACCGGTTCCCAGTTGAACCCGTTGGTCCGGTCCAGTTTTCAAAACTATATTTACAATCAACTTGTTAGCTTGTATGAAGCTTTGCGTGTTTTATTAATTTGTATAATATGTATAATAACATGTACTTTCATTTTAGGGTGTTTTAAAAATAACATTAATTAGTGTGTTAAATTATTTTATATTTTGGATTATGTTGTAGCTTGTTTAAATTGTACATTGTGAAATTTTTATTGTACTTTTTAGTAGGGCTGAGCACCGAAGGTTCAAAACCGAACCGGACCGACGAAACCGACCGAACCGACGAAAACCGAACCGGACCGACGGCCCGTCGGTTCGGTTTCGGTTCCGGTCTTTCATAAAATTCGGTTTCGGGTCGGTTCGGTTCGGTCCGGTTCGGCCCCAAACCGACAAAAAACATGCCAAAATACACGTAGACCGACAAAACCGAACCGAACCGACGAAAACCGAACCGACCCGACGGCCCGTCGGTTCGGTTTCGGTTCCGGTTTTTCATGAAATTCGGTTCTCGGTTTTTTCGGGTCGGGTCGGTTCGGGTCGGTTCTGACCCGATGCTCAGCCCTACTTTTTAGTAAAGGGTGTTTTAATTAGTGTTTTAGTTTGGTAGATATGTTTTTAATCGGTTGTACAATGTAACTAAATTATTATACTTTTAAGTAATTGTTGGTGTGTTTAATAAGAGTATTAATTTACACTAATACATATTCCGTCAGCTTTTACTTCAACATTTCACTTTCAATAATTGACCATTTTATTTTATATGTAGTAAGATAGCTGGTAAATTAGGCAACTGTTTAAAAGACGTATCTATAATTACAAACTGAGAGAGTTGTCTAAAAATGTGTTAACTTGACTTTT
>LBNU01027829.1:7005-21084 GCA_014162995.1 Artemisia annua | reverse complement strand
TATGTCTCAAGTCATTTTCAGTCTTTGCTTAGTGGATGCTCGTTCTGAGTCTACACCATGGCGAAAGACAACCCATTTGTTTGAATAAATAAATGTTCCTTGTTACATTATATGTATTCTGTTAAGATTTTTGTCACTTTCGGCTTGACTTCTGCTGGTGAAATGTAATGTTAAAACCGCTTTTGAACCTTATGTTTGCTGGATTTCTTTAGACAATTATTTATTGCTTAATTTATATATAATGTTCATTACATTTTCATCTTCTTGTTAATGCAAGGTTGTCAAATATTTACTCCGTATAATTCTTCTAGCAGATGATACAAGAAAAATGATTGTTTACAACAAGCTGGTTTTAGATCTTGTAAAAAAAAGACATCCTTTTACATTAGTTTTTAGGAAATTGTTAAATGTAGCCCTAATTCCCTAAAGGCTACATTAACGAGGTGTTTGTTTTGGCTTATATAGCCGACTTATGGCTTATTTGGTTTTGGGCTTATGTTTCATGAGCTCACTTTTTGTGGCTTATTTTGACTTAACCAACTTATATAAGTTCATTATGTCATAATGAACTTATATAAAATCATAGCATTAACTGGTTGATCACTTCTTCAACTTTCTCCATTGATGCGCAATTAGAAGTTGTAAAGAAACACAAGTTTACACCGAAAACAGTTTTATTATACCAGAACTTCAAACAAATCAATCACAACTGATCTCAATCAGTAACAACAACACAAACAGATCTCAATCTGTTATAACTACAAATACAATCAGGTCAAGTCTTATTAATATGTCTCAAGTCATTTTCAGTCTTTGCTTAGTAAATGCGTCTTTGAATATCTTAAATATAGTGTTTAGTGTATTCTTTTAAGATTTTTGTCACTTTATTGCTTAATTTATATATAACGTTCATTACATTTTCATCTTCTTGTTAATGTAAGGTTGTCAAATATTTACTCTGTATAATTCTTCTAGCAGACGATACAAGAAAAATGATTATTACAACAAACTGGTTTTGGATCTTATAAGATATTCAAAGACGCATTTACTGCTTGTATCTTCAATAATAACTACATACATAATGCATTTAATCTCTTTCAACCGACTCTATACCACCAATTTTTATCTAAACTTTAATTTTTATTAGATAAGCATGGTATGTGTTGAGGTCACATATTGAAAATAAAATACTTCGATACATCATACATCTGTATATCATCATATCCATCGTACCGACTCAGAACTGGTTTCATCTAGAATGCCACTTTTTTAAGCTGTAATAAACGAACAATTGTTTTCTTCCAAATTCCAATAGCCTTGAAACTTTATGGAACCACTAGGAAAAGGCAGTTTTTTTTATCGAACCGACAATATAATGCATCATACATATATTCTTCTCCTTCAATACCAAATCTCGATGGTTTAATTAACTATGGCATACGCAAATCCAACTTAACCTTAGATCACTTAATTTCCTGGTAATAGGAACTTCAGCTGGTTGTACAAGCTATGCAGTTTATTACTTTCTCCGTACGTGCAAAACTTGCAAGAATCGATGATATATCAATAAAAGGTAGCGAGAATTGATATTGTGGTATTAATTCCCTACTATATATTATTTGCCGTGAGGCATTAGAAAATTAGTATTTTTTGGGCTTTACGTTTGGGCTCTTTTTGGTCCACTTTTGTTATATTATATGAACGTCCTGGATAAGCACCACCGCTTCCAGAAAGTTTAGGTGATTCTTGCTTGCCGTCGATGTTTTTCGCATCTTTGACAAACATCATCATCATCACGAAATCAAAGAGTGACATACCAGGTAAACTCCTCTTTCTTAGTTCAATTTTATGTAGTTTTCTAATTGGTTTAACCAGTTCATTATGTAGTGGGTCTTTGGGATTGCTTATTTTTAAGCAGAATAGTATCTGTTCATATTTCTTATCGTATTCGAATTAACTTTTACTCCTAAAATCGTTAATAAATGAATAACAGTTATTTTCACTTCTAAAAAGTACTTATATTTAACCACAAGTAGTAGAAATAAGCAAACCTAAACGTCGTCATAGTAAGTCCGGTCAGGTGTTATCAATCTAATGGATTTTAGGTTAGTTATTATAAGGGTGTAGGCTAATTTTAATTAACATCTCAGGTAAACATTTTTTTCTTCAAAATTGCTTTTTATACTTTTAAATAAGCAGGCGACCACAAACTTGCTGTCCTAGATTACTTACAATTATTCTGTTTGGGTTTTTTTTATTGGTTCACTGCAGTGGCAAAGAAAATGAAGGAAGAAGTATAAAGAGGCGATTGTGAACACCATTCATGACATAGTGGAGCGGTATAGTTTTATCTATGTTTTCAATTTCATATCCAACTTTTCTAGCATCATTTACACCTCCTACAACTACAGGTGAAGGTCTTATGCATATGAAATTGATCTGACATTGTATTTGACTTTCTCTTTATCAAAACTGTACTTTTAATATAATTACTAAGAATGGCTTGAAAATGCTGGATTTTATGGTTTATTTGTGACGAATAAACAGTCAATAAATGCTCAATATGGTTTACTGTTGTTTTTCAGATAGCGGCTTTGTTTGTGGAAACTCTTAAGGTTTGAATTATTAACTCTTTTTTGATATACCTTTAGTTAACGATTGCCATGGTTTGGAATTGTTGTGATTTAGTTTGTTGCCACACCACCAATGCAGGAATTTTATTGATAGTTTACCTTTGTGGTTTTAGGTTATCATTTGATTTAATAGACGAACCACTGTCCAACATAGAAGAGAAATATGGGTATCGGCGAATTGATTAACAAACCTCATTTGATGAAATTGATATGACGTATTTTTTTTATGTTACACATTGATTGTGGGTTTTTTATTTGTGAAAAAAGAACCGTGTAGTTAATTTGATTATTTGATAACGAAAAGTGTATGCTTTGATTAGTGGTACCTTAGGAGGTGTTAGAAGTTATTTTTTATTTGCCAACGGGTCAATCTTAGATGGGATGACATTCATAAATCCCTTAGTTATATTGACTGATATGATTTGCTAAGCATAATATAAATAGAGAATTTGGGTTATACTTATTTGTTTTAGTTTGTTTAACCAGGAAATTCATTGGACGCTGAGGTAGAAGCTTGAAAGGTTAAAATTGCAAACTTGCATAAGGGTAGATGTGAGACGTGTTTTATATTAAGATGTGAGACGTGTTTTATATTAACATAGTATGCAACTTAAATTTACTACGGTTGAGTCATTTTAGGTGAAAATACAAAACCATTAGTATTATTTAGCTACCGTTATTGAGCTTTTGAAATATAGGCTGAAACAAATAAGCTCATACCCCGAAAATAAACTTAAACAAACACTCCCTTATTTCTTTGGTTTTGGGTGTAATATAGGACACGGTTGTAAACAAACCTTCGTTGCAATTTCTTAGCTGAATCCTCCTAAAACACGAGCGACAGCATGGGGTGTAACCGAATGTGCAAATTACGTGGCAAGGTGAACTTTTTTTACAAATCTTTTTACTGTATTTTGTTTCTGCTATATAAGAATGACATGATATTGTAGTAGACTTTTATTGATCGTCTATGAAAGTTGGATTTCCTTGATGCTATAAATATATGTAACTAGCACCAGTATTACTTTTTTTTTGGAAGATAACTAAATTCTTAGTTTAGATTTTTCTTTTTACTGATTTCTAAAAGTTATATAGTAATAAATATTTTGTGATTACCTACTATCTATTTTAGCTATGAGCGTATATTAGGCCTTCTGTTATGAACACACTCTAACGGCGTTTTTTCGTTTTCATATTGTAGCAACGCAATAATAGACTTGCTTCCTATAGACAACTTGGTGCCATGGCAGAAAACATATTCTGCATTTGTGGCATACAATCATCTTCAACCGATAGATGCTGTGTGATACTAACAGGTACTCACAATTATTATTATCCAACCTATATATAAGCTGCACACCAAAATAATTGCCGTCTTTACTGACATATTATATTCGATAGATTCAAAGAATCAGTGAGCTCATTGTCGCCGGGATGCTACAAAAGTCATGGCCTAAGAAGCGCTGTTGGTGTCCAGGACTTAGCGTAAGTTCCTTTACGTATGTCATAATTCTCATACATTTAATGATATAAACCATTCATGAGTACAATATCTTTTCTCTCAATGCATTTTTTTTTCAACAAACTGTATCCAATATAAATGAGTCAAAAGATTGTTTCTTGATTGGTTTTGTCAAGCTTTTCGAGGGTTTTTAAGGAACTGATTGAATCTTATTATACCCTTTTTGGATTAGATGACGTGATCTAGGCAGCTGTTGGTTTCATAGGTGTCAGTCGGCTTACTTATTCAGTTGTGCAGCGGACTCAAGAATCTAAGCATCAGGTTGAACATCTTTAATTGGTATGCCTATTAGTAGCTTCTTAATTTTAATTTTTATTCATGGTTTCATATTGAAAAATGATTTTTTTTTCGCTTTTCCTATTTTTTTATATTTATTTATTTTTTTAATTAGTAAGAGCTTCAATGGATTCAGTATTGTTATGTATATTCGCTTTTCCAATACATATATGCCCACATATTTGATCATCGTTTGTTTTCTTTATGGCTGCCCAGGTACAGACGCGTGAGCCTGCTCCATAAAGAGGCAATGAGTGGAATACTTCAAATGGAACGTACCTCCCGGGGCTGCACATACTTCATATCATTCACTGCAATATCAGTTACATGTGCTTTAATAGTCCAATGGCCGTGGCCGGGATATTAAATGGAATCATATTGTTTTAAACCATGCCGAGGCCGTTGAACTATTAGAGCACGTGCGACTGCAAAGGCGGATTTCTTTGTTCAAAGGCTTCATCAAATGTTAGTTTGGTGTAAAATTTTTCAGAATGCTGTTACAAATATTTGGTTTGTCTTATGGATTCCCCTTTGTACCCTCATGTTTTCATTATTCTCTTTTGGTAGTCGCTTTTTGCTTAACTCTATACTCATAATGGATGATTCTTTATGGGGGGATCGCAGCAGGAGTGGACGCTACTGCGGTTGTGTTGATAACTGCATCATACCAAGACGCATTCCATTACAAACTAGATTCGTAGAATTATTTTCACCTGGGAGCCAGGTAAGTGAGTCTCGCCTAATTATCGTGTAATATTTTTTATGTCTTTATTATGTATTTTATTTCTTNCCGTGGCCGGGATATTAAATGGAATCATATTGTTTTAAACCATGCCGAGGCCGTTGAACTATTAGAGCACGTGCGACTGCAAAGGCGGATTTGTTTGTTCAAAGCCTTCATCAAATGTTAGTTTCGTGTAAAATTTTTCAGAATGCTGTTACAAATATTTGGTTTGTCTTATGGATTCCCCTTTGTACCCTCATGTTTTCATTATTCTCTTTTGGTAGTCGCTTTTTGCTTAACTCTATACTCATACTGGATGATTCTTTATGGGGGGATCACAGCAGGAGTGGACGCTACTGCGGTTGTGTTGATAACTGCATCATACCAAGACGCATTCCATTGCAAACTAGATTCGAGAATTATTTTCTCCTGGGAGCCAGGTAAGTGAGTCTCGCCTAATTATCATGTAATATTTTTTATGTATTTATTATGTATTTTATTTCTTAAAATGACAGTAATCGACCGGCCCTATATTGAGTAAATAAAAATAATTACTTTTGCTAAACACAGCCGTAGGAAATACTTTTGCTGAACACTAACAAGTTTTGGTGTGCCTAACATAATGTATCACATCCTTGATGCAAAGGAGTGTTTTGCCCATTTTCAGTGACGACCTCTGTTTTGTCCGACATGCTTGCCCCGTTATGCAAACATTAGTGACGTCCCTTTCTCTTTTCCCAATGTCTATGGTGGTTAGTTGACTTCCATATACTTAAACGAAATAATGTGTCCCGCACGGGTACAATTTTTTCCTGGCATCTTTTGCTGTTCAAGTTTGTTGTTCATTTATTGTCAAGCTATAAAACTTCCATTTGAGAGATTCATGGAAGTCATCCAGGTTTTTTTCAGCCCGTAAAGGTTGCCGATTATGTTCCTCCAAGCAAAGAGGTGATGTGAAGTTCAGGATGAACTAATAGCGCGGAGATTCAGCTGTTCTAGCAACTCTGCTTTGCTGGTTGTACGGCATGTCAAATGTCGATATTTGGGATATTTCAGTAACCCTTTCGTTGCTTGACATGTCATTCAACCGCAAAGCTCGGTTGCGCATGAACATATTGTCACGGCTGCCCATTTTTTCTGCACTAGCATACCGGCGCCATCTGTACTACGTTCTCATCAGATTGATTGAAATGTCCAGGTAATCTTTTAAAATAAAAAACTACCATGTTTCGTGACTGTCATACTTGGATTTAAAACTTTGACTTCTGTGTGATACATTATGTTGGGCACATAAAGGTGTCTTAGCGTTTATAGCGTTAGGATGTGTTACGGCTGGCTTAAAATAGGTGCGTTAATTTCACTTACACTTTTAGTTTCTTATGCAATTAATAACAATTTCGTATTAGCCAACATATAGTAGAGTACTTAGTTCGATTACGCCGTTACTTGGCAAGCAACATTAATGAATTGTGTGAAGCTGACAGTTTACATCAACAATATTCTACTTTTAGCAGCTTCTATATGTGTGTGAATTGTTAGGGTTAGATCTAAAAAGACAGGCACTTATAGCAAGGAAAAACAAAGAGTTATACTTCCTTTAGCCAAAGATTAAACACAAATATTTATAGTCGGTAAAATAAAAGACTTAATATACTAATATTAGGGGGTGCACGTGCTAGATACCAGACACAGATTAACATCCTAGACTTCCATAAAACATGATAATATACGCCACCATGAGCAAAAAACTGTTTCCAAAATAGGTTGCACCACTAACAGGAATAAAAACATAGGCAACTGAAATAAACTTAGTATGGCAAAGCCTTTAGTCCTTCGATGAATGCCAAAATCTGAGCTTGGCGAGTCTTTTTTTTCATGGCCGTATCTAGGATCTCCGCTGCTTCTTTAAGGTCGTGCATTTGTAAGCTGTTCAATGCCGTGATGCTCCTCAGTGTTGATTCAAAGGGGAAAAGGCGTTGAAGCTCTTCGAGCAGTAGATCTCTCTCAGCAATACGTGAGCGGATCTGCTGCGCTTTTTTTGTGAGCTCAAGCTCATCAACCTTTAAGGTGGTCACTTCCCGTTGGAACTTTTCGATCATAGCGGCGTTCACATACGTAGAACCAGCTGCGCCAGCCAGTTCGTTGAAAGTTGGCATCGATGTTTCCATTCTTAGCACTTTCACGCTTTTTGAGTAGCAATTAGTTAGTGTTTTTTTTGGTGGTATATTTGGTTCATTTAGACAATCCTGTTAGGATATATATAGTGGGATCTTTGGGGTAAGTTGAAAGGCTAATAAGCTTTAATTGCCTGTCTTTGAACGCTGCCCATCAACAGTCAGCCATAATGATCACAACTTTCAATTATTAGTAATGCTCAGACCCTTCACTTCACAGTCATATCTAAGAGTTATTACTTTAGTGGCAATTAATGGGTAGATCAACAAAAAGGGATTTTAAATGCAACACTGTTTTTTCAGTTATTAGAAACACTTTTATTTGAAAGTTCACTTAAATTTTTAATAAAATTTTTCCGTACGGGTCATTTACTTACAAATTTAGCATGTAGCAAAATCTGCTACTATACTTTCTGTACGGTTCATTAGGTTAAAAACTTAATAGATTATGCTAAACGATATTCTCTGTATGCATCTATGATTCGTTGTGTTTTAGTGTGCAAAACAACAAGTACACAAAAATATCAACAAAGTGGAGTCAAAGTTATCGTGAGTGACAACAAGACGTGGAGAAATACAAGTAAACCTTTTAGGAAAAAGATTACCTCGTAAACTCGTGCAATGTGATATTTGTGAGACCGGGAAGTGATTTCCCGAGTCGTACCCCAACGAGGTGTGAATGGAAAGTTTCGCGGAAAGATCGAGATTAAAATCTTGTATTGTGAAAGGTATTTGGTTTTATGGTACGTTTAATTAACGTAAATGGAAAATTAACGAACTAGGATGAAAATAAAATAGCCTAAAGGGAACAAAAGGCAAATGGCAAACTAAGGAAATCCTAAAATACTACGGGAATCAAAAAATAGGTATCGGGAATCCTAAAACACAATATAAACAAGTAAACGTGACGTTTATTTAAGATAAACGTCAACGTACAAATAAAAACGTGAAATTTAAGCTACGCAAATCCTACGGGCCTACAAATAATTTTCTAACGCACTAAAAGACAAAAGAAAATTTTGGAAAAAAGAAAATTAATTATTTAATAAAAATCCTAATTATTATGAATTAATTACTTTTTAAACTAAATTAAATCAAAATAAATATTAAAACTAATTAAATAAATTTGAGATTTTTCTGGAAATTAATTTAAGCTAAGACAAATCTAAGAAAAATAAAAAGTTTGGAAAAAGCAGTTTCAATAAGCTGTAAAAAGCTCAAAAGCTAAAATAAGCTTAAAGGGCCATTACTACTATAAGAATAAAAAGTGGAATATAAATCCTGAGAAGTCCCTAGGGCAGTTGGTTAGTGGTGTTTGGTTGTGTCTGTGTGAGGCTAGAGGTCAGGGGTTCGACCCTGCCTTTTTACACAAAATTTATTTCTTTTTTTTTCTTTTCTGTTTTCTATACAAATCCACAAACACAACTCAGACTCTCAAACTTGCAAACTTTCTTTGAAATCAGATTACAACAACAAAGATTCAAACAAATTTAATGAAATCAAAACAGATTAATGATCAAGCTTTTTGTTTTCAAAATTCTTGTTTTCTTTTTGTCTAGTGACTGCCAAATTTAACACCACACAACCAAGTGTAATTCTTGTAACTAAATAAGCTAAAACAACAACAAAATAGAACAACTACAACAGAAAGAATCCCAAGAACAATTCAACAATAACTGCCAATCAGATAATCAAAAGAAAAACAAGAACAAGAGCAATAAAAACAATAGCAGCATCAAAGAGCACAATAAGCTCAAATAAGCTTGAATAAGCACCAAGCTTATAAAAGCTTATACAAACATATAAACTACAACAATTACAGCAACAAATAGTAATGATAACAACAAGATTAACAATAACAAACAAAAATCAAAAAGCTTAGCATACACTGAAACTATTAACAGCAGCAGTCCAAAATAAGCTAAAAGAAAGGGGTAAACAAGTAACCTAATAAGCTGCTAAGTGCAAACTAAAAGCAGAAACCTAAAGATTACCAAGGGGGCTCTCCAAATCAACAATTATCACAGCTTAACTCCTAAAAATGAACAATCTATGGCCAGTTGAAAATGGGCAAAACTCTGAGATGCAGGGGATTTCTCAGTCAAACATGCAACTTCACAGTCAAATTTAAGTGGCCAAATAACTTTCAAAATCCAAAATTGTGTTTGATCTGGATTCACAAGCAACAAGAGATTAAAAAACAACAAAGACCTTGTGATTCAACTCAGAATTGAACTCTACAAAAGCTCAAGAAACCTGTCCCATTTTTAAACATGTGCAGTTTTGACTTTTTAACTTTTGATATAAATTGACTTTTGTGAATTCAGATTAATCCCTATTGATAAAATATGTTATATTTAACCTAAATAAAACTAATTGAAGCAACCTATACTAGTTCTAAGCTAAATGGAAGGTTTTGCCACCCAAAATCCAAATCAGTCAAGCTGTTATGAAGTTTGAAGTGGTTTTTTGACTACTGCTTTAAAAATGACCAAGAAAAGTCCTAATCTACACTAGTTAAGGTCATAAACATGTTTCTAAGCAAATTGTATCTAAAAAGAACTACAAAAGAGCACTAAATGTCCCTAATCCAAACACCCCTATAAAACAGTTTTCAAGACTTGTTAAGCAATTTGAGGAATCAAACCATGAAGCCACTAAATTAACTTATACTAACATTAAATAAGCATACATGAACAAAATTAAACAACAAATAACAACTACAACTCAAGAATTCAATATGGCAGATTAAAAGAAATATGAGAAAAAGGCCTTACAACTTTCCAAGTTGAGAACCAGTGAGAACAAGAACCATATTACTATCCTACTGCCCCCATGAGCACTAAACCAAACTCCATGACCCTTCTTGCTTCTTCTTCAGCTTGTTCACCATTTTTTTATTTCCTTTTGATTTTCTTGTATATATTTTTTTATTTTTCTGAGTTTGCTTGATNGGATGGTGTTATGTTCAGTGGGTAAAGGGAGGGAGGTGGAAGAAGACACAGGGTATATGTTTGACTATTTGACCCTGAAGTGTTATAAAACGTGGGGTGTGGGGCTTGGGTTGTTTATGGGCTGGAAGGGAAGTTGGGCCAAGGGTAGTTTGGGTTTAAGTAATACAAAGGGTGTTTAGGTTTATGGGTTGATTAAATGAAAAGGTCCATTTGGTTTATGTAATTAGTGAAGCCCAAGGACTGTTTTTGTAAATTCTGATTTTCTTTGAGGACCACTTCTGCCATTTCTTCAAAATTATTCCAAGGACCAAAGTTGCATTTTCCCTCCACAATATTCCACCAGGGGCCATTTCTGCCAATTCTGAAAGTTCAGGGACCAAACTTGCCAATTGTGAAACTTCAGGGACTAAACTTGTAACTTTTTGAAAGCTTTTCACCCAAAGATCATTTTTGATAAATTTTGACTTTTAAGAATTTGGTTTGACTTTTCTTTTCAAAATAAATGCTCAGGGACTAATTTTGTCAAGTTTTGAAAGTTGGGGGACTGAAACTGCCAATTATGCAAACTTTGTACGATTTTTATTTGTTTTTAATCATTTTGCATCTAAAACATATAAAACACGATCTTTGGGATATTTTCAGTATTTTGATGTATTTCCGAGTGTTTTCACGTGTTTTAGCAGTTAAAATACGATAAAAATGATGAGTATTTACACACTCATCAATCTGCTAGACACTAGATATTATGGTATATGAAAACGGTCGGATGTTCAGATATAATTGTGCACCTTTCTGGCTAAGTGACATTGGCTCAAACATATAAAAACAATGAAAAGAAATTTTATTTTATTTATTTTTAATTGTCGCTCTATACTCTTTAATAATGTGCTATTTCGGTCGTCAACAGATATGTGCTCAAGAAGCATCAATAAGTGTCTCTCAAGTTTCAAAGGCATGGAGTTTCGATATCGACATTCCAATGCATGTGGTTTGGTTGTGCGTTACTTAAACATGAGGCTGCTAACAAATTTTATTGGAGTGGTCATTTTTATAAAAGCGTGTTACTTAAACATTTGGCTGTAAAGAAATTTGATTGAAGCGGTTACTTTCGCAAGAGTGTAAACTGGAATATTTGTATATCAGTACTGTTTATTTTTGTGTATCGGCTGTAAAACTGTGTATGTTATTTACTATGTAAATGAAGCCTTTTAAATTCTAGCGATTTTTACAAATAACCATAGTTTTAACAACCACCTCAAAAATATTAAGCTAAATGCTTATTTCATGCGAACTGTTTATTCTACTTTGCTTATTAATAGGTTGTCAGAGATTTACCAAACTTAAACACAGTTTAAACAACCAATAGAGAACTACGAGACAACAAATTAAAATCAAAAACAACTCAGCTCAACAATTTGCAAACAAAAGTAGTCCAAAATTTCTAGACAAATTTCGAGTCAAAAGCCTTAGTTAAGCAGCTAAAAATAAGCTCAATTAAGTTGTAGACTCAAACCATAGCTCAAACAGATGAACTTGAGCTACCAGAGATCATGAAAATTCAACATGCCCCATCATAATGAATCAGATGCTACTCTAATTAAAGTAAGATCAGATCTAAGAAAAGAAGTTCAGCATAAAATGATGCTGGACATTTGGCTTTTGACTAATAAACTGATTTTGACTAATATCAAATTCTTTTGCTAATATCTTATTCCAGCTGTACAGTTAAGCTATACTAACTATTGATTCACTTCTACTATAATTAACAGCAACGTTTTGACCGAATTCTCAGAATTGGATCACCAAGCACACAAGCAGAAATCAATCTTCTAAACTGATTTTGGTTTTTCTAAAATAGGTATCACTTTAATACAATATCTAGACTAATATGTTCTATTTCACCCCAATTATGCAGAGATAACCAACTAGGGAAGAAGTTTTAATCTCAACTATTATTAGATCCAAAAACTCCTTTGAACTCAGAAAAACAATTCAGTTTAACAATTTCGAAGCAAAAGCAGTCCAGAATTACCGAAGAAATTTCGAGCCAAAAGCCTTATTTAACTAACTAGAAGATAAGCTAATTAAATTCTAGACTCAAATGAAACTTGAAACAGATGAAGTTGACCTATTAGATATCATGAAAACTGAAGATGCTCCATCACAATAAATCGGATATTACTCTAATTAAACTAAATTCAGATCTAAAAAACCAAGTTCTAAACAAAATAATGCTGGACATTTGACTTTTGATTACTGACCTGAGATAATCAACTAGAGAATAACTTTTAATTTCAACAATTATTAGATCAAAAAAATCCTTTAGATTCAGTTTGCTTATCGATTACGAAATCCAAACTATATTAACACCAGAGTTTGATCACTCAATATTGAAATTCAAATATAAAAACTAGATTAACCTCTATCAGCAAGCCTAGATCAGACTTACCGTATCAATGATCAATTAAACATACAATTTCGAATCGACCCAGTTCACCATCAGGTTCAATCATCTTTCATAAAATTAAAATACCAAACAACCTTGCACTACCTGTACACACAATGGCTATCCTTCCATAACAACTAATTCTTCCTTACTTAATCAAATACAAAATATGCTTTAATTAAAAAATACTATTGTAAAATCGAAACCCTAAGTTTAGGTCAAAATACTAATTTGCGATTGCCTATGGTAAGAACTCAAAATAAGCTAAAAATACCATCTTCATTAACTAATATTTAATAATTACATTGTTTTCCTTACATCTTCATCTACGGAAAACAACTAAACATAACATTAAGCCAGCAAGAAACTATGAAAAGATACCATAAAAGACAACCAGCACCAAAGCATTAACCATAAACATCGAGAATGGAAATGTTCTCTTCCTTCTCAGTCAACCCTTGACGAAGCTCAAACAAAAGGGCCGTGATCACCTCCAACCTTCCACGCAGCCTCACCAGAATCTTATGCTCACAATCATACACATCCCCAGCAGATTCTTCTTCATCATGATCGAAGTTCCAAAGCTCTGCCAATCGAGCTGTTTTTTGTTCGATTGTGGACTGAAGCTCATCGCGTCTTTCTCCTAGAAATCTTATGAAAACTTCATCTTCGACATGCTCGTGACCATACAGAAACTTGAAGGCTTTGTGGAGTTCTTGGCATCCAGAAACATTTTTAAGGTCGGCCAGATGAGGGGTTTGGTTACCGTTTGCCATTGAAAGGATGACTGAGGCACAAATAATTAGTTTGGGTGAAACATTAAGTATAGAAAAGAAGACATAAATTGGTGATTATAAGTGTATTGAGATTGATACCAAAAGTCACCATTCATGATTACAAAAGCTAGCTCATGCAATTAATTTGCAGAGATGGTTTGTTTTCCCATGCAATGTATCAAGTGGCATTTATACATCAAATTAGTAATAGCATATTCAACCCTTCAACTTATGAAAATTACAATTTACAAAACGAAATGATGCCTACAAGATATATATATATGATATAATTACAACTTACAAAATAAATAATACCAGAATTTGTAAATCTTATTTTGTATATAAATAAGGACCATATACTCTATTTATTCGCCTTTTCTCTATCGTTCTTTTTACATGTATGCATGAAGACTTTTATTCTTTTCTAACTTTTGGTGTTTAAGATATTTGTCATTATTCGCCGTCTTTTTCGATTTATTGATGACTAATACAACCATTGAAATTCTTAAAGTTTGTTTTTTTTATATTTTACTATTGCTCTGACTTTTGGACAACAAAAAAGCCGCCGCAACGC
>LBNU01027827.1:77567-103495 GCA_014162995.1 Artemisia annua | reverse complement strand
TATGATTATGTTGATGGCAGTGCATGGCGAGGTCATAAGAAATCTTAAGTGTTTTTACACAAGCGTTACTCTGAAAACAATGGGACAGTCGTGTAACTGGGCCTTATTTTATAAAATTTGAACTTATGTATTACATTTGACTTTAAATTATGTAATATAATTTAACGGATTTCTACTCCGTTCTCTTTATCTTGTGTTGTGATTTCCTAATTCGTAGCACCCCAAATGCTTGTATGCTTCCGCGAATCTATAGTTTTGGGGGTGTTACACTGGAACTCTGAGGATGAGCGGGAGCTGAGTAGGTTGGAAGCTCAGTTAGAGGAAGAGAAGTTTGCGAGGTACTCTGCGTATGACGACGGGTATTACTCCAACAACTCTCAAACCTGGGATCACCCGGACTACAACTGAAGTTAGGTTTATGTTTAGGTGATGTTTTAATTTAGTATCGTTTTTAATTTATGTTTATGTAACGTTTAAGTATTTCTGTTTAGTATGTTTCTTTTAAATAAATTCATTTCCTTTAAAAAAAAACATTACAATACAATACGAAAACAAGACATACAACACAAATAACAGATACGATACGAAACAAGACATACAACACAAATAACAAATACGATACGAAAACAAGACATACAACACCGTTAGGTATTTTATTCGGCCCATCTGGGGTGGTTTCTCAAAACCTCCCACGCGTGAACATATTTGAAGCTTTTCCCACCATAGCGATCTTTAAAATTTCTCATTGCATTCGTGAGACAAACAGTGTGAACGGCCTCGGTTGTTTGTCGCAACTGTCGGTAAATACCATTGAATACAACACATTCACAGTTGAGTCTGCTCCATTTACTCATGACCATATCTTTGTTTCAATTGACACCATCAGAAAGATTGTTGAAAATGTCTACAACCCGGTTCCAAAAAGAGTATGCATTGTGTTGGACAAGATCTTCATGAACTGCAACCCAAGCTTGAGCTAGCAAGATTTCTTCTTCTACTAACCAACGATTACGCATTGTCGAATGTTTGAAGTTTGAAAAAAATTTGTAAATTGGTATGCTATTTATAGCCGTTTAAAACAATAGGAGCGGGATATATTTGAAATTTAAATTCAAATAGGAGCGGAATATATTTAAAATTCAAATTCAAATGGGAGCGGGATATATTTCAAATTCAAATTCAAATAATATAGTGTTTGAATGTTTAATGAATGAAATTGTTGAGGGTAGAATTTGTAAATTTGTAAGAAGTGGTGTTATTTGGTGTTATGATTTTCTGGTGTTTTTTGGTGTTATGTTATTTGGTGTTAAGATGATGTGGTGCTGACGTTATTTCATAACTCAAGTTATGGCTCCCTTTGCTCTAAGGTTGAAATGTTAAAGCTGATGTGACGCTGATGTGGCGCGGTGTTATTATCATAACTCAAGTTACAACACATTGTGCTCTAATAATGTTTTAAGAAATAGGTAGTTAATAATTAATAATAAAATCAACTTTAGGGAAAAATTGAGTAATTCTAATAAGTATCATGTTTATACAATTTAAAGAGGTATTTCTAACATTTTTATGAACAAGATATCTACAACACATCAACATCAGTTGTGAAGTATTTAAGTAGAAAGAGCACACCAAATCTGAACTTCTAGCCTAAATCTTTCTCGATCAGGATGTAACTCCGTTAACGAAAGGGCAGTTATCAGATTAATCTTCGCTAGCACCCTTTGGGCCACTACTAGGAAAGAGTAGTTGGTGACTATACATGAGTGACAAGCATACTTGTGTCATCTGCGATTCTAGTGACACTTTTACATACTGGTTCGTGTGTGGGTAAAAAAATAAATTTTGAGTATACTGAATATATAAATTAATACATCATGCTTTTTCACAAGAAGGTCAAATTTTAACCCCCGTTATATTTTACTTGGACTATTTTAAATTTTAGTGACTGTTCCCTTTGGTATGCCAAAGAAAAACAAAAAAAATAAAATAAACTCTCTTGTTATGGCACCAAATGTGGCTCTATAATTAATGTAAACTAATGTGTTTTTGGCAAAAGAAAAAAAGAAAAAGGAAATAACATGGAGACAAGCCCGCCCTACTATTGGAGTTGAGAAAGAAAAAAATAGTATGGCCAAATTTTAGACATGTTTTAATTGGTGAAGAAAAGTTATGAACCACGGCAACAAGATCAACAAGAATCTTTGAATACTATACACTACTATGCATATGTTTTACTAGTCATTGTTTTCATATTGTAAAAGTTATACACTTATACCACATGAACCTTATAAAAGCATGAACAATGTATTAGTTAAAAATGTACCAGTAGCTTAACAAAAGCCTACCAAATAAATGCAAGTGTTTCAAGTTTTTTAATAAAAGAATATTTTGAGTGATACTCCGTATTGCTTTTAATACAAAAGAGTTGTCATATTTTGCCGAAATGTTTTGTGAGTGAGAGCAACGTCTCATATATATCCAACAATAATCCCATTACAGTAATTAAGTCAGTAAGCATAAGTTGTTGGTTCTAGTCTGATCAAGTAATTGTAACTTTGTTGTCAAAAGTATACGACCGTTACATACTTGCATTCATAGAACTGTATTTCACATATATTACGTATAGAGTGTCAAGAGACGACCATGAAACTCTAAAAAGGTTGATATGTAATAATGTAGGTGTGCAGAATGATTATTATATATATTCCGACCGTCTCAAAATTATTGTCCCATTTTGGCCAAACTAAAAACCATTCATTTGTCTTCAAGTCGTTAACCCATTAGACTTTGACGAATTGAATGGCAAATCGTAGTAAGTCACGTTCACATCCCTGATACTGAAATTCAATATAGCTTAGTTTTGCTTTGGCAAACAAGATTCATATAGCGTCACTAGAACAATAATGATAAAGAGACATACAGAGATCCTAACATAATATCAATGATTAACTAAATATACCACCAATGTTGTGAGAAAGCTTCTAAGTCCTCTAAACCACACTGTTATAAGCGTCTTTCTCATAGGATCCTCCTCGAATCAAGAAACCTATGTATGCAAAACAGAGCCCAAAACAGGGTTCGCTTGTTGTTGACAACAATTTATACCAAAGGGCTTGTGTCCCAATGGTCCCTATGTTCCCAACCAAATGGTTGTGGGTCCAAGTCCTGCTTAGAACATGTGAGATATATTTGTGATGAAATGTTGTCAGATGGTTAAAATTGCCGTTTAAGAAAAAAATATATATACCTACTCGTGTAATTACTGTTATAGTAGTAAATTTCAAAATGTCCTTTTGTAACTAAATGTGAACTGCATGACCACAATTAAATACAAGAATGATTATCGATACTACTTCAATGTAACCCCGGCATTGACATAGTTAGTTTGATCGAGCTGCATTAGTGATGGAGGTGATTGCATTAAACTAATTTAAACAAAATAAAGAGGACAACACAGCTGAGGCAAAAGGGAACGTAGCACGAATAACCTCAGAAATTTTCACTTGTGTTACTGGAAGAGATTAGTATAACCAAGCTCATGAATGGAAAGTCCATATGGTTGCATTACCATAAGTATGCACAGGATTTGATTGTTACTTGTTGAGCACTTGATCGAGCATGATCTTCAATGAAAATTATCTGATGCCATGATGATGGGTCAGGGTTGACCAGATTCATGACCATTTGATTCAAGTTAGATTCCATTATTATTTTTGTTTCAGAAAAACCCTTCTTGCTAATGATAAAAATACGAAAAATGTTTGAATCTGCAGCATAATAGTTAGAATACCAAGCAACGCTGTAAAAAATCAGAATCATGTGATACAAAACGAGACGTCACATTACTTTCATTGGCCCTATGCTCTCCCCAAATCTTTTGCTAAAACTTATAATCTGCTTTCAAGTTAAAATTAGAAAAACAATTATTAAAAATCAAAATATCAAATTAGTCGATCCAATCTTATGCTAGATTTCGCACAATGAAATGTCATTATTGGAAAATGAGATTATGAATAAAGTAAGGATGTGTGAACTAATTAGTAAAATGGAAATTCTTTTTTTATTATGGGACTGAACTGAATCAATGTAGGTGGTTGTGTACACCAAAAAAGATTTTTAGGGACGAAACCATTGGGGATGATAGGATGTTGTCTCTAAAGGTTCAGTGGCCCCCACCATTTTCAACTCTCTCTTTGTCAAATGGTTGACTGTTAGACCCATACTTTGGGGGACAACGTATATTGTCCCTAAAGTCTATGTCATATATTTTAATTTTTTTATTAGCTTGCTTGTGGACCCAGGTATTTTAGGTCGTCCCTAAAAGTGAGCTGATAAATTTTCTGAATTTTAGACGATAATTAAATACCCACGAAAAATAAGGGAAAAATCTCTCCACACTTTTAGTTACAATGTGTGTAGTCCCTAAAAGTGAATTCAACTAAAAAATGATTTTTAATTTTTAAAAATATATAAATTTACTTATTCACAAAATTAATATTATATTAAGGTATAAAAAACATCTTTTTAGTTGACGTGTTTTAAAATTAATTTTAAAAGTTATATAAATTAGTTTAATCAGAAAAACAATATTTTATTAACATACTAAATGGATTTCTATCTAAAAAATGTTTTTATAATTATTTATAATTGTTAAAATAAATTTTAAATATATATAAAAAANTATATATATATATATATATATATATATATATATATATATATATGCGAAATGTTACACGCATTATTGGAGAAGATATTGATATACATGTTATATTAAGCGGATGAGTTGTATTAATATCGATATACAAGATATGTTAAACGAGCGAGTTAAGTTGATATGCATATACATTAATGTTAAATGGATGATTCGAGATAATATTGATATGACACATTAAACATCAAACATTAAATAACAACACCAACACATTAAACAACAACAACAACAACTGCATATAAAGATTTATCATTTCATCTCGAGTCATCCGTTTAACATCTCATGTATAACGACATTATCTCGACTTATCCGTTTAACATATCTTGTATAATGATATCATACCGGTTCATCCGTTTAACATCTCATGAATAATGATATCATATTGATTCATTCGTTTAACATCTCCTGTATAATGATATCAACTCTACTCATCCGTTTAACATGTCTTGGATAACGATATAATCTCGACTCGTCCGTTTAACATATCTTGTTTAACGATATCATCTCGACTCGTTTGTTTAACATCTCATGTATAATGATATCATCTCATGTATAATGATATCATCTTATGTATAACGATATTATCTCAATTCATCCGTTTAACATATCATGTATAACGATATCATATCGACTTATCCATTTAACATCTCATGTATAACGATATCCTCTCGACTCATCCGTTTAACATCTCATGTATAACGATATCATATCGATGCATCCGTTTAACATCTCCTACATAATGATATCATTTCTACTCATCCGTTTAACATGTCTTGTATAACAATATAATCTCGTCTCGTCCGTTTAGCATCTCCTATATAGCGATATAATCTCAACTCGTCCGTTTAACATATCTTGTTTAACGATATCATCTCGACTCGTCTGTTTAACATCTCATGTATAATGATATCATCTCATGTATAACGATATCATCTTATGTATAACGATATTATCTCGACTCATCCGTTTAACATATCATGTATAACGATATCATATCGACTTATCCATTTAACATCTCATGTATAACGATATCATCTCGACTCATCCGTTTAACATCTCATGTATAACGATATCATATCGATGCATCCGTTTAACATCTCATGTATAATGATATCATCTATACTCATCCGTTTAACATGTCTTATATAACGATATAATCTCGACTCGTCCGTTTAACATATCTTGTTTAACGATATCATCTCGACTCATCCGTTTAACATATCATGTATAACGATATCATATCGACTTATCCATTTAACATCTCATGTATAACGATATCATCTCGACTCATCCGTTTAACATCTTCTATAACGATCTCGACTCGTCCATTTAACATTTCTTGTATACCGATATCAGCTCGACTATTCCATTTAAAATGTCTTGTATAACGATATCATCTCAACTTGTCAGTTTTAACATCTCATGTATAACGACATAATCTGGACTCGTCCGTTTAACATGTCTTGTATAACAATATCATCTTGACTCGTCCGTTTAACATCTCATGTATAACGACATGATCTTGGACTCGTCCGTTCAATATGAGTTGTATAACGATATCATCTCGACTCGTTTGTTTAACATCTCATGTATAACGATATAATATTGACTCATCCATTTAAGATCTCATGCATAATGATATAATATTGACTCATCCGTTTAACTTATCATGTATAACGATATCATAT
Organism: Artemisia annua; assembly: GCA_014162995.1. Classification (NCBI taxonomy): domain Eukaryota; kingdom Viridiplantae; phylum Streptophyta; class Magnoliopsida; order Asterales; family Asteraceae; genus Artemisia; species Artemisia annua. Next base: position 97,093 of record LBNU01027827.1, on the reverse strand, counting down.
CGACTCATCAGTTCAACATCTTAGGTATAACGATATTATCTCGACTCATCCGTTTAACATGAGATGTTAAACGGATAAGTTGAGATGATATTGATATATTAAGTTATGCTAAACGAGTGAGTCAAGATGATATAGATATACATGAAATGTTAAACGGATAATTTGAGATGACATGCATATACGTGATATGTTAAATGGATTAGTCGACATGAAATGTTAAACTTTGCTTTTTAATCTATAGTGGGGTTGGAGGGGCAGAAATATCCTTGAACTAGCTAGGGATAGTCCTAGGGGTGAGCATGGGGCGGTTTGGTGTTTCAATAACCTGTTTGCTATCCAAATCTTCGACCACCATTCTTCTTGTCACTCTCAATAGCATGTTCGTTAATTGGTGTTTCAGTAACATGTTCGCTATCCAAATCAATCTCAAGTTCATCTTTTTTGTTGCTAACTTCAGCCTCCTCGATATAACTTTCAGGTGCATATTGCATATAAAAAAGCAAATATTAACAAGATAGTTCAATATTAGAATCATCATTTGGTTGATGGTCAATTAAAACATATTAATATAGTTTTTTTTATTACTTAACAACAACGTCAACAACAAGCTCCTCGTTATTTATTCACTCAAATGAGCATGATAACTTGCAATACGAAATGATAACATAAGAATGAAATGAGATAGTAGGCCACATATTAGAAACACCATCTTTGTCTACATGATCTACAACTACTGCTCAAATGTTAAGCGTTATAAAATACAAATGGCACCTAAATGCTCTAAGCCACAATACTAACCAGACAAATGGCACTCTTTTCCTACCATATGGTTTTTCCCTATGGGTTTTACATCAGCTATAGACCACATTATCATATTAAGAAATGAAACAAACATATTTAGTTATAGAATCAAAGCGAAAGATTAAGGTAGTGGTGGAAGAAATCGGATCAGACTAGGGAGTTGTTTCAGGTGGCAACCGTACAAAAACTATCAAGTAGTAACTTTGGGAATCTAATCGATAATTTTTATTTTATTTAATTCATTTTAAAATAATTTAAATCATTTTTAGATAACTTGTAATGCGTTTAAATATTTTTTAATTAATTTGAATCAACTTTAAATTTTTTTCTATTAATTTTTTTTTGAACGGCGGCATATTATTAGAAAAGAGAACTAGCAAGAAGCTAGCAATACAAAGGCGATTTAAGTCAATCAATCCAACTAATAGAAATTTTCCCTCTAAATCATTTTTAAATAACTTGTAATTCATTTAAATATTTTTTATTTAATTTAAATCAATTTTCAATTAATTTAAATCATTTTTTACTTAAATAAATTTATTTATTTTAAATCATTTACGTATAAATTAGCTACATTTAACTTTTAAGAAATGGTAGCCACGTCCCCCAATAGCAAAACAAAATTTCATTTTCCCTCCACCACGTTTACATTATCCCGCCAATGACTTAGACTACTCCAAAGGTATTTTATTGTTGTCCCCAAAAGTGACCGACATAAACCAAATCTAAATGTTGCTAACACTTTTCATTCATTCATTAACACCACTGCACCTCCTCTCTCGGTTATCACTCCAAAAAAAACTGCTACCACCACACACGAAATTAACACAAAAAACTCATCTCTTTCATGTAGTCATTCATCTCATTCGTTTGATTTTGCATTTTTTTTGTTTAATCTTCATCCGAAACTGATTAATAAGGTAAATTGTTTATGTTATAATTTTTTAATTTTGTTTTGTTTTGTTTAATGTGTTTTGTGTGTTTACGTTTGTGTTTGATTTTGGTAGTAACCACATCCACCACCTGCCGTACCACCACAGCCATCCCAAACCACATTTAGTTTAAAGGTTTATATGCTTTAATTCTTTAATTTTACTTTGTTTATTTAGTTATTGATTTTAGTTATTTTGTTATTTTTATGTTTGTGTTTGGATTTTGGTAGTACCGCCTCCGCCTGCTGTCTCGCCTGACCACCGCTGCCAGGTTCACAACCGACCACCGTCCACCGTTGCCGGGACTACAGCCGACCACCACCTCTCTTCTTGTCATCCTCTTTCTTTCAGTTGGGACAACCGGGTTAGTAATATCCTTTCGCTAATTTTGTTAATTTTGCTAAGTGTTAGTAGTATGTGTTTGGTTAATTTTGGTACCTGTTTGGTTTTGTATACGTTTAGCAGTATGTGTTTGGTTTATTCTTTGATTCTAGTTTCAAATTCTATCAGATCGTTTGATGTTTTTAAGTTTTCATTGTTTACATATGTTTTTCTCAAGATATAATAAGTGTAGAATGTTACTCCAATGTGTTCTAATGCAATGTGTTTAGTGGTATGAATACATGTCTACTGGTCTTGTTATTGTTTAAGGTCGTTTAAGAACTTCTTTTTGTGACTTCAGTTTGTGATTGATCATTGTGACTCTTTTATTTGGAAGGTAACATTTGTGTTTAACTTTAGTACTTAGATATTACATGGTCTGCTACTGTGTTTTTTTGTTAGTAAGTTTGCTTTATGTCTAAATGACCACTGATCATCTGACTATTGCAGTTCATTAGTCCTAAAGTGCAGCAAAATCTTCCATTGTTTGTGTCTTGATTTTATTAATAGCTAATGTAACAAATATCATTACACGAAGTACACTAATATTTTACAGTTAAGCATTTTAGAGGCATTTGAGTAAGTTGTAGGTGACTTTCAAACCTGTCTTATTATCAAAGATTAAATGATGGTTTATGTTTTCATTATGTCTCATATGTGTTGATTGGTACATTTCATGATACATTTAACATATTGTCTAGCCGAACATTCAGTTCTCTATATTAGTAATATTAGTATGGCTTAGATTTAGCACCTTTAAATTGATTGTTTAATTTGAAACTCGGTTTTGGACAAAACTTAAAGGTTTGGTTCGATTGTATCTTCAACAATCCATTTTACATCTTGATTTTTGGAACCAATGAACCTTATAGTTCTTATCTGATTTCTTTATAATTTCTTACTACTTATATTAACTTTCTTGTTATTTTGAACTACACAGGCAGAAATGAAGGCAATAAAAGATGCGGTCAACGACAAAAAGATAGACCCCAAGACAGATAGAGAGATCATGGCTGAAGTCTGCATAGCAACAATCGAGGGCATATTGCGGGTGTTGGCAGGGTCGTACCGGCACGGGCTCGAGTTCTCGGAGCTCACAAGCGGACCAGGTTTTTGTACCCGGGAGGAATTTGAAAAGATGCAGAAACGTCTTGAAGCAATTTGTTGAATTCTTCAACCATCAACAAGGTACTCCTGGTTCACAGTTTCAAATTCCTGATTATACACTCCTCGAGTGTTTACCGATTCTACTTATGATGCTGGTGGTCCTAGTTCTACTCCTTTCGCCCCTAGTTCTAGTCTCGTCCCAGAAAACTTTTACATCCCTACATTTGGATTCAGGAAATTACAGAATTGTACATGTTGCTGATGATGATGATGGTCGTGATGGTAATAGTGAGCATGATAATGTTGGTGATGATGGTAGTAGTGAGTATGATGATGCTGGTGATGACGAGTAGTGACGTTAGGGTAGATTATTAGTATTTGTATGAATATCCTTATGTTATTTGCATTATCGTATTAGTATATTAGCCAAATTGTACTTATAAACGCATACTATGACATGCTTTTGGTTGGTTTTGAATGAGGAATGAACGGAAGCATTTTGTATTATTAATTTGGGTGATTTACATGTTTAGTTTTGGTAGATTGTTTTTCGGGAAAAATATGAATTTGCAGCAGTGCTGCTGCTGTTTTGTTTCTGCACAACCACTTTTTAGGGACACCAAAGGTGTCACTAAAGGGTATCTCTTGTCGTCTCTAATAGTCACCCACCCAAAGGTAACCGCCAACCAGTTTCCTTAAACATATTTTAGAGACGTAATTTTGTTGTCTCCAAAAGTGGTCCCTTTAAAAAAAAAAATGTAATTTTTGAATTTGCTTAATAAATAAATATTTATTTGATAAATAAATATTTAAGATAATAAAATATGGCAATATAGCTTTAGAGACAACAACCGTCGTCCCCCAAAGATGTGGGCCCCACTTTGGTCAAGTTTCTGGTTGAAATTTTGCGGGTCCCACAAGCCGTCCCCCAAAGTTAAATTTGCTAGTCCCTAAAACTTTTGGGCACGAGCCTTAGGAGACAACCCTTTTTGGCACAACCTGTCGTGACAAAAAAGTTTGGGGACAACAAAATGGCACTTTTGGGAACGACTTGCTCTGTCTCGAAAAGTCCCAAATGGTGTAGCCACAACTCCTAACAGAAGACCATGAAATCTTTGGACAATGAAGCAAATTATATGAAAAGTATCCCCAGAAACCGATTTAGGGAAACATAAGATTCATAGCAACTTAGCCAAAATTTGTAAATACCGCCATCCATGCATGCGGAAAGTTTGTATGCATCACACGAAATAGTGTCAACAGACACTACCGTCGTCTACAGAATTTAAATAGTTATAAAACTATGCTACACTGTTATTGTAATACAATACTAGTAGTACGTAATAAGTTGACGATAAAAAAGAAAACTGCTAATTGGTTACAGTATTGCTGAGAAGAAAACTACACCCTATATATACTACAAAAGGTGAAGATCGGTGGGATTATCCTGGTCCCATGCATCCTAAGGATGCCAACCGGACCCTCCCCCAAGGACCCGGCCCCAGGCAATGAGCACCTGTCCCAGTGACTTTACTTATCAGGAGGTGGGCTATGAACCCTGACCATTTTCTACAAGAGGCCCCTCGCTGACCAGTCAATCTGAGCATTTGCGGTGGGGGGATGGTATCAAATGGCCTTTAGTGCCAAGGAAGAGGTTGAACCCGGGTCTATTGACTCGGGCCCAAACACCCTTACCATTGGACTAAAGCTCCAAATGATTACTTAAAACTTAAAAGCCATGAATTATTAAAAAGCCTTATGTTATGCTTGATGCAGCATAAATCCATACTTGATAGAGAAAAACCAGAAAGAGTGCTAATTTATTTACGAGAATTTGCTACTATATAAAATGATTACTTAAACGTTCATGTTAAAATTAAAAAAATAATAACCTGAATTATCGTCATGTTTTCTCTCTATTATTAAATGTATATTGAGTAAATGTACCTTTCTCATGTTATGTTTTACATATTCTGTTATTACTATAAAAAGGAAGATGGTATATGTATATTTTGCACACAATCTTTCAATATAAATTTAAACAAGGTTAAAAAACGAGTAATTTCTTTGGATTTCAGAGATGGCTTTAGTTGGAAAGATAGCTGGGCAAGTAGAGATCCGATCAGGTGGGAAGGCGTTACATGATCTCTTGAGGCACATTCCGAATGACATACCTGGTATGTGCCCTGATAAGGTTCATGGCTGTGATCTGGTTAGCGGTGAAAGAGGCGTTGTTGGGTCCACCATTTGCTGGCATTATACCCATGGTACGTTATTATTGTTAAACACTTGGTTAGTTAATATTAGAGTGTCAAATTAGACACTTCAGGTATTGAGACCAACACAAATAATTTCACGTCAAATTTGTGAGCAACCTGATTAATCTTTATTACCCTTTCTTTTTCTAACTTTTTCCCCCTTGCATGATGGAAAAAAGAGAAAAAGAAAGCTTCAACACAGATAGTTGAATCAGTCGATGAGACAAACCACACAATCCGGTTGAAGGTCATCGGAGGAGAGCTAATCGAGATATATAAGGCTTTCACATTAATCTATCATTGTGAATCGAAGGATGGTAAGGATTGGGGCACTTGGACCTTTGAGTTTGAGAGAGCAGACACAAGTGTACCTTACCCAACTTCTTTGATGGACTATCTCTGTGATGTTCTCAAAGACATGGATGCCGGTGCCAGTGCTAAATAGATCGAGCTACATATTTCAAGTAATAATCGAGTGTTATTACCTTAATAAAAGTTTGTAAAAATAAAAGGTGGCTAATGTTGCTGCTTGTGAGCATATATGTTGTATTTTATTTGTGCTTCGCATCTTTCGATCTGTTTTCGTGCATTAATATTTGGAAACTATATTTGTGTAATAATATATGGAGTTTTGCCATTGTTTATGAGAAGTCTTTATAACTACAAGTTTACAAGTTTCATTTGTATTACTCTTAATGTTGTGTTGTATGGTCATATTATGGTATTATGGCAATAAGCAGACACTCTTGTTGCTTCCTCTTAAACCAATTATAATGGGAAGTATTATGAAATAAGTACTGTTGTTGATGTCGATCGGCCTTTTTTTTTTTTTCATAAATAAACAAGTTTAATAAAAACATAAGCATAGTTTCATTAATACATTAAAATAAAAACAACATTGTACATAATACTTAAAAAAAGAAATGAAACATTACCATAATCTTTAAAAAAAAGAAACATCAATCTAAAAAATCGATCGGCCATCCATATTCGCGCGCTAATTCGACGTTCTGCAAGAGTGAGTCGTCGCATAACCCGGATTGGGTTATGTGATCGTGGAGTTCGTCTATAGAACCTCACATGCACGAAAGTAACCTTTTCTTCAGCATAGCGACGTGTGGTAGCCATCAACTTTTTGTCACTTCCGATCCTTTCCCGTTTACGTTGTGCAACACCTCCTCCAGTCACTTGTGCTTTCTTTGACGTGTAGTTCTCGAAGTTCTCAGCAACAGCTATGCCTTCCGCCCCCCCGGGCCTCTGTCGACGACCACGCTACAGCCCCGACACCACTATACGCACACCTGAAGTTCCTTCCCGGACCATCAACCTCCATCTCGAATCGCCCACCGCGTCCCCCACTCCTCCCCGCGATACTGAGTGGTGTAAGTCGCGTTCAACACTTGGTTTCACGATGGCTTGAACCTTCCACGGTAGTCATATAAACGGTTGAACTCACTTGTCATTGACATAATTATATTGCTTGGAAGTTCATCGGTGGTGGAGGTCGGAATAAATGGTGGGGTAGCACGAGAATGTGGATTTAGCTCGGTAGTGGAGGGTGTGGATTAATAGGCCGGCTTGAGAGTATTGTGAGGTGTCGGTGTTGGGTGGTTGAACGTCTGGCGGACCGGTTAACCGTACGACCGACACCACTTGTTGAAGCACTTGTTGTTTTTCTCTTGATCCATGGTTATATTTTTGTTAGTTTAATGAATAGAATTGGAATATATTGGTTGGAAGATGGAAAGAGGTAGTATATANAAAAAAAAGAAAGAAAAGTTGGGAGGTATGAAAAGTCTATGGTTGCCACTAAAAATGGGTTGGGAGGTATGAAAAAAGTGTAAGTGAGATGGAATGATATTATTGGTGGATTTGGGAGGTATGGTTTTTTTGGGGTCTATGACTGCCACCACCCTTAATGTTGTGTTGTATGGTCATATTATGGTATTATGGCAATAAGCAGACACTCTTGTTGCTTCCTCTTAAACCAGTTATAATGGGAAGTATTATGAAATAAGTACTGTTGTTGATGTCGATCGGCCATGTTTAATTCAGATAATTTAAGAATCTAAAGTGATTTAGAAATACGGATCAAGTATCATATTATCATTTCCGTACGTTCAAAAGAAAATTCTCCTCTTGTCTCGGTTTTGCTTCTCTTGATTCTTTTGGGACAAATGAAAGTTACCACACCCGGCTTTCGTTATAGGCTAAACCATGTTTTAGAAAATACTGTTTTTTTTAACAACAATCAGTATATGTTAGTAATAAAAAGCCCTAACAAGAAGCTAGAGCTTAAATAAGAATTAAAAAGCGTTTATACAAACAGATTTTGGACAGGCGGTCCACCTTGAGGCCAGCGGACATTCTTGTGTTTGGATGGGCGCAAGGCAAGCATGCGTGCATTGACCTTACTGGGGTATCCCCGTTGGTGGGACTCCGGAATTCTGTCTTTGTGGCAGGCAGGCACTTTTGAAAGCCGAGAGCAAAAAAGTGGATAAACATGAAGCGGCTTGTCTAGAGAACCAGCATGTGTTTGTGCCCTTCGCTTTTGATACCTTTGGGGCGATAGCCCCCCAAGCAATCAAGCTCCTCGATCGCGTGAAAAAAGTTGTGCAAAGTAACTCTCCATCTGCTAAGGGCCAATGTTTTATTTTCAATAGAGTAGGCTTTGCAATACAAAAAGAGGTAGCGGCGCAGCTTGTGGCCCGTTTACCTGCATGCCACTTGTAATTGGATGTTATATATATTCTAAAAAAAATGGTAATCCAGTCAATCCAAGAGGCATTGATTTTCCTATTCCTATGCACTATGCATGAAGGAGAGAGCACCATAATTTCTTCGCCTAGTGTATCCTTTCTAGGCGGCTTTACATCAAAGCATACTTTGTTTCTATGCCACCACATACCTAATAAGGAATGATTTCCCTTGAATGATACTGATATTCTCATTAGCAATATATAGAAGATACATAGGGTTACAAACATAATATGGGCCGAGCCTTACAATACGTACATGGGCTGGGCATCAATATAAATCAATACAAAGTAACTACATAATAGAATATACACTGGTTATTACTCCCCCGCAGTTTGAGCGGGAGGCTTGCGGACGCTCAAACTGGATCGAAAATCAGTAAAGAGAGTGTAAGGGAGACCCTTAGTAAAGATATCGCGTACTGAAACCGTGAAGGTACTTGAAGAACGCGTACGTGACCGGTTGCAACCTTCTCCCGAACAAAATGAATATCTATCTCGATGTGCTTTGTGCGCTGGTGTTGTACGGGATTAGCTGACATGTAGACGGTATTGACATTGTCACAAAAGACCAGAGTAGCGGTATAAAGAGGAACATGAAGCTCACGAAGGAGATTGCGAAGCCATGATGTCTCTGCTACAGCGTTGGCCACTCCCCGATATTCGGCCTCAGCACTAGAACGGGACAACGTTTCTTGAGGTTTGGAAGACCACGTAAGAAGGTTGTCCCCTAGAAATACACAATAACCAGATGTAGACCTGCGAGTAGTAGGGCAACCAGCCCAGTCAGCATCAGAATAGGCAGTGAGCTGAGATGTGGAGGAGCGAAATAACTGGAGTCCAAGATCAGTGGTGCCACGAACATATCTAAGAACACGCTTTATAGCGTTTAAATGAGGCTCACGAGGATCATGCATATAAAGACACAACTGCTGAACTGCATATGCTAAATCAGGTCTAGTGAAAGTGAGGTACTGAAGTCCCCCGGCAAGACTGCGATATAAAGTAGGATCATCAACAGGAGCTCCTTCAGGTCCTAACTTCTTTTCTGTATCAACTGGAGTCCTGCAAGGGTTACAGTTAAGCATGTGGGCCCGTTCAAGTAACTCTGTGGCATACTTCGACTGTGATAGGAATATGCCAGATTAGGTACGTGTAGCAGATATGCCAAGAAAATAGTTGAGTGGACCAAGATATGTCATAGCAAACTCTTCCTTTAAGGAGGAAATAATACGTTGTAATAATCCTGATAAAGAAGCTGTGAGAATAATATCATCCACATACAGTAGTAAATAAGCTGTGTCCACACCGCGGTGATAGATAAATAAGGACGAGTCAGTTTTACTGTGCTGAAAACCAACTCGTAAAGCATAACTCGCAAAGCGTTGAAACCATGCACGGGGTGCCTGTTTGAGACCATATAAAGATTTCTGCAAAAGGCATACATAATCAGGGTGAGCAGAGTCAGTAAAGCCCGGAGGCTGGTGCATATAAACTAAGCACAGTGCGGATAGTTGCAGGTTTGACCACGGGACTGAATGTCTCATAACAATCTATGCCTTGTTGTTGACTTTTTCCATTTGCAACCAAACGGGCTTTGTACCTGCTAAGAGATCCATCTGCATGAAACTTATGTTTAAAAAGCCACAAAGATCGAACAACATTCACATTAGGTGGACGCGGGACAAGGACCCACGTACCATTTTTAATTAACGCGTTAAATTCATCATGCATAGCATTTTTCCAATGTGGGTTGTGAGAAGCTTGAACGTGATTTTTTGGAATTGGTGAAAGTGTGGTGACATGAAGAGTTAGGCGGTTTACAGGTTTGGTTGTGCCATCGCGAGACCGTGTGACCATAGGGTGGCGAGAGGACGTATTGGAGGTTGGTTGATGTTGGCGAGTAGTGGTTGAAGGTGGTTGGGCCTGGTGGTGTGGTTGGGTTGTTTCTGTTGAAGTAGGCGGTTTGGATTGGGTGGGATTCGTTGTGGGCTGAGATGGACCAGATTGTGGTGTTGGGGGTTGGGCTTGGTGGTGTGATTGGGCTGTTTGTGTTGAAGTAGGTGGACTAGATTGGGTAGGATTTGTTGTGGGCTGAGATGGACCAGATTGTGGTATTGGGGTTTGTTGCGGGTTAACTACAGGTTGGGCTGGTGTGGTACCTGTGTTTGAGATGTTTGGCGAGGATGTTTCGTGTATGTGTGGAGTGTCAGGTGTAGAAAGGAGTTTAAGTTATGTTGGTGAGGGATCAATATTTTCATCTAAAAATTTGTATGAGGTTGGTGAAGAAGGTGACATTGGCTGAAAAGGGAAGATGTTTTCCTCAAAGTTTACGTGACGAGATATTATGATTTTATTTGTGGCAAGGCTAAGACAACGGTAGCCACGGTGGTTGGTGGGGTAGCCAAGAAAAAGGCACGGGGTAGATCGAGGTTGTAGTTTGTGAGATGTGTGTATATATGGATAGCACAAGCAACCAAAAATGCGCAAGTGTGTATAAGACGGTGGTTTGTTAAAGAGTTTAGTGAATGGGATGGCGTTTTTGATGGAGGTGGAAGGTAATATGTTAAGTAGATGGGTGGCCATAAAAAGTGCTTCGGTCCAATATTGAGGTGGTAAATGTGCTTGAAAGAGTAGGCTCCGTATAAGGTTATTAATCGTTCGTAACATTCTTTCGGATTTGCCATTTTGTTGGGACGTTTTTGGGCAAGAAAATCGAAATTGGATACCATTTGCTTTGAAAAGTTCATGTTGTTGTGTGTTGTCAAACTCGCCCCCGTGGTCACATTGAAACGCTTTGATTTATGTGTTAAATTGAGTTCTCACATAGGCACGGAATTGAAGAAATTTAGAAAATGCATCACTTTTCTTTTTAAGAGGATAAACCCACAAGAAATGAGAGAAATGATCAAGGAAAATGACATAATACTTGAAACCACTAACACTCAATATAGGTGACGTCCACACATCCGAATGGACAATGTCAAAAGTGTTTGCAACAAAAGTAGTAGAATGCGAAAAAGGAAGCTTGACATGCTTACCAAGTTGGCACGCATGACACAAAGTCGTAGACTTTGGTTTATTACATGATATAAATTTATTCAAAACTAAAAAACGTAGCACTTCATCGCCGGGATGCCCAAGTCTTTGGTGTCACGTGGAATGGTTGGATGTCAAGAGAGCAGTGGGGGTACTAGTTGAGGATGTATGGAACGGATATAGATCTCCGGTGCTATTACATCGGAGGAGTACTTGACGAGTCCAAAAATCCTTCACAGAAAAGCCAAATTCGTCAAATTCAATGCTACATTTATTATCTCGAGTAAATTGACGAACGGATATTAAGTTTTTAATTATGTGAGGGGTTATAAGGACATTTTGAAGGTATAAAGGTCGATGTAAGGATGGCAAAATAGTATGCCCTGTGTTGGTAACCGGTATGGTGGACCCATTACCAACAACAATGGATGTATTAACGCGTTTATTAAGAATAGTCGTGAGTTTACCTGCGTCCGATGCTAGATGTGAAGTTGCACCAGTGTCAAAATACCAGCCTGAGTCCTCATTGTTATCTGCGTAGCGAAGGGTCATGGCATTGAATGCTTGAGGAAGAGTAGTAGGCTGATCATTGTATTCCCAGTAGCCATGAGGAGCATGTGGGCGTGGACCATAAGGCCCGTAGGCAGTGGATGTGGCCTGGTTAGGGGTTGGACCGAGAATAGAACCTGTTGGGCCAAAAGCTTGTCCAATGCTATGCTGAGAGGAAGAAGGACCAGCCCACTATTGGTGTTGAGAAGGTCGTGGCTGAGCCTGAGGAGTAGGACCACGAAAGTAAACCTGTGCATGGGGTGCATGGGGAACTTGTGGAGGAAAACCATGAGTATTATTGTTATGAGTATTATGTTGTTTGCCATGTAGGTACTTACAGCGAGCACCATAACGACAATTTCCACGTTGGAAATTCCTACACAATTCCTTCTTGCCATTACCAAGTTTGTTACCACTACCTGTTGCAGCCATGAGAACCGTTGAGGAAGACGGTGTGTCGCGAGCATTACCATGAGCTTGTTTCCTGTTCAAACGAGACTCCTCCAGTAGGAGCATGGAACGAGTCTCGAGTAGGCTTAACGGACTCTTGCTGTGACGAATAATACTACCCACATGCTCATATTTTTCACCCAAACCATTAACCGCGTACATTACCAGGTTCTTATAATCCATAGGAGAACCAATGTTCGAAAGAAGATCGGATATTACCTTGATGCGTTTGAAATACTCGGCTATGGAGAGGCTGCCAAGTTCCATGGATCGAAGCTCTTCATGAAGCTCCATAGCACGAGCATCCTTATTGTTGTGGAAAAGATCTTCGAGACTCTTCCATACATCGTGAGCCGAGACGTTCTTTTTCAAGACCGTCTGTAAGAGAGATGTAGTGATGGTGCCATAGATCCAGACCTTGACTAGAGAGTCAAGTTTCTTCCATTCCACAGCATTAGTGCTTGTGCACGCATACGTCCCATCTATGAGACCTTGAACCCCAAAACTGAGACAATGAGTCGTGAAGAGTTCACTCCACGCGTCATAGTTAAGCTGTTCGAGATCTAAGACGAGGGGGACATGAGCTTTGATGTTTGCAACACCGAAGGGTTTTTCCATTTTGATAGGTGGTGGTGGTGGTGGTGTGTTAGAGTCGTCAACAGCCATTTAGAGATTGGGGTAGGTGGCGGCTGTGTAGGGTTTTTTTTTAGAGGAGCGTGTTATGGAGAAAAAGAAGGAGGAGATAGGGGAAGTTTGTTATTAGGCTCTGATTACCATAATAAGGAATGATTTCCCTTGAATGATACTGATATTCTCATTAGCAATATATAGAAGATACATAGGGTTACAAACATAATATGGGTCGAGCCTTACAATACGTACATGGGCTGGGCATCAATATAAATCAATACAAAGTAACTACATAATAGAATATACACCGGTTATTAATACCCATGTGGTAGTCTGAATTACCGAATCCAGGCATTGTTTTTGGTCGTTGGTGAGGTTTAACAAGTCGCTAGCTAGCTCCAAGTGATTAAACTAACGAGATCAGTGGGAAAGTCATCAAGACCCCACCATGTCTTGATTATGAGCCATAGATTTTTAGCAACCAAGCATTCAATGAATAAATGTTGGGAAGTTTCGATACCATCATCGCAAATAGGACATCTTGTTGAGTGAACATCGATGCCACGATAATCTAAATTTCAACGTGTAGGAAGCCAATTTGGAAAACACTGTATCTATATGTGTTGGAAATTGTAGTCATCTCTTATTATGATTTACAAATTAATGAAACCACCGAAGTTGTATAAATTCCTAGGTAGATTAAGGTTACCTTCTTGCATATCTTTAAGCATCTCAAGGAGTCTAACGACATCTTAATTTTGGTTCCCATTGTCATCTTTCTTTCATACACCGAATATTCTTATTTCATATTAGTTAGCACAAGATCTAGTCATAAAATCAAAATAGTGAAAATACAAGAATCAGGTGATCGCTTACAAAATGTCACTCTTTTGCCTCAAAATGCCTACCCATCTCTCTAAACCAATCTTATGCTTGAAAATAAACCGCCTTAACAAATCTTCCTTGATTGATAACCTTATTTTCGGTTAGCAAATCTTGAAAATATAATTTAAGCAACAAATCTAGAGAAAATATTTCTCGCCCAAAATCTTATGCTAAATTCTCATCATCTAACAATCTGACATTATCCGATAATTAAATTATGAATAATAAAAACATGTGTAAATCAAGTGTCAACCATAATAGTTTCTTAATTTTAGTAACATGAACTACCAACTTCAAGTTTCATCGTAGGACTACTATAAAAAGGCTTATGGAGTAATATCTTTATATGTTCTCCATCCAACTCTCTATAACAAACACTCGATCTCTTTGGTATACCTGATAAGAGATGGCTCTAATAGGAAAAGTAATCGGGTGCGTAGAGATCAGTTCAGGTGGGAAGGTGTTACATGATCTATTGAGGCACAAACCAAATGACATATCTACCATTTCCCCTGGTAAGGTCCATGCTTGTGATCTGCTAAGTGGTCGTCGAGGTGCAGTTGGATCCACCATCGTGTGGCACTTTACTCATGGTAAATATAAACCTTATATATATTTTATTGTATAATACTTTATGTATCATTTTGCATCAGTTTATATTCAAAATTTTATGTCCCCTGTAATTTTTTCACGACATATATCCTGCATTTCTCACATTGATCGGCATGAGCGCATATATCATATAAATCTAGGTTATACAATGCATAACACATTTAAGGTCAAAAATCACTTGAATCCATAATGACACTACAAGACAAGTGTCGCTTTAGAGCACAAGGTGTAGGCTCGTTGTCGAGCCTCATCATCCTACGTGGATGTCTCGGCGAGCTCGCCACCACACCACAATCACTCGCCGTTGAGGTGTTGCTCGTGCCCACGACGAGGGAACGGAGTGTACTTTGTGCAGCTTTTTCCTTTTCTTCTTCTTTTTCTTTCTTTTTTTGTTGTGTTAAAATGGGTTTTTACTAATATTTTGATGGGTTTAAGAGTAACCTAGAAGATGAAAATGGGAATGAGGAAGAGGATGATCAGCTAGAGGTAGAAGACAACAGTTTTGGTCCTTATTGTTGGGTCCTTGTAGTTTTATTTATTTGCGGTTGTGGTCCTTGTGGTTTTGTTTTCTTTATTTACAGTTTTTTTTTTTTTTTTTTTTTTTTTTTAATAAGTAAATAACATTTTTATTTTTAGTTATTTTGATGTATTGTAATTTTATTTTTAATAAATGAATTTAGTATATTTAATGAAATGAATAAAAAAATAAAGGTGTAAGTGGTGGGGCCCAAATGAAGAGGTTGAGGTTAATTGGTTAGTGAGGAGGGGTTAGTTGTGAAGAGGTGTTTTGAGTGATGTGGCACACGTGGGGCCCGAATGAAGAGGGAAACCTCTTCATCCACACCTTGTGCTCTTAGACATACATATATTCGTTACACATACAGTAACGAGTCAATAGTTAGATCATACTTTTATTGACAATATTTTCTAATACAATAGCAAAAGTCTTGCATTTTAGCCACGTACATCTTTGAAAAGAACAGCTGGTAGAAGATTAGTTTCGCGTTTTATTCGTCTTTCANACATCGATGCCACGATAATCTAAATTTCAACGTGTAGGAAGCCAATTTGGAAAACACTGTATCTATATGTGTTGGAAATTGTAGTCATCTCTTATTATGATTTACAAATTAATGAAACCACCGAAGTTGTATAAATTCCTAGGTAGATTAAGGTTACCTTCTTGCATATCTTTAAGCATCTCAAGGAGTCTAACGACATCTTAATTTTGGTTCCCATTGTCATCTTTCTTTCATACACCGAATATTCTTATTTCATATTAGTTAGCACAAGATCTAGTCATAAAATCAAAATAGTGAAAATACAAGAATCAGGTGATCGCTTACAAAATGTCACTCTTTTGCCTCAAAATGCCTACCCATCTCTCTAAACCAATCTTATGCTTGAAAATAAACCGCCTTAACAAATCTTCCTTGATTGATAACCTTATTTTCGGTTAGCAAATCTTGAAAATATAATTTAAGCAACAAATCTAGAGAAAATATTTCTCGCCCAAAATCTTATGCTAAATTCTCATCATCTAACAATCTGACATTATCCGATAATTAAATTATGAATAATAAAAACATGTGTAAATCAAGTGTCAACCATAATAGTTTCTTAATTTTAGTAACATGAACTACCAACTTCAAGTTTCATCGTAGGACTACTATAAAAAGGCTTATGGAGTAATATCTTTATATGTTCTCCATCCAACTCTCTATAACAAACACTCGATCTCTTTGGTATACCTGATAAGAGATGGCTCTAATAGGAAAAGTAATCGGGTGCGTAGAGATCAGTTCAGGTGGGAAGGTGTTACATGATCTATTGAGGCACAAACCAAATGACATATCTACCATTTCCCCTGGAAAGGTCCATGCTTGTGATCTGCTAAGTGGTCGTCGAGGTGCAGTTGGATCCACCATCGTGTGGCACTTTACTCATGGTAAATATAAACCTTATATATATTTTATTGTATAATACGTTATGTATCATTTTGCATCAGTTATTCAATTTATATTCAAAATTTTATGTCCCCTGTAATTTTTTCACGACATATATCCTGCATTTCTCACACTGATCGGCATGAGCGACATATATCATATAAATCTAGGTTATACAATGCGTAACACATTTAAGGTCAAAAATCACTTGAATCCATAATGACACTACAAGACAAGTGTCGCTTTAGACATACATATATTCGTTACACATACAGTAACGAGTCAATAGTTAGATCATACTTCTATTGACAATATTTTCTAATACAATAGCAAAAGTCTTGCATTTTAGCCACGTACATCTTTGAAAAGAACAGCTGGTAGAAGATTAGTTTCGCGTTTTATTCATCTTTCTAAGAAAATTACATCACAAAAAGGTACAAATCTATTCTCACACTCTTTTTGTATCACTCAAAGAGCGGGTATAGGTCTTCACTGAATCGATCACCACTGTCACCTTTTTCCTTAGACAAAGTGATAGTTTTGTGTGCATGTGTAGCTTTTAGTTTGCACATTTGATATCACTCAAAGACAATGTTCTTGTGAAATCAGATTAGTATGCGCATCATTGTCAATAAACCAATATAATTGCTTACCAAATCGAATTTGATCTTTCTTTTTCTAAACTTTTTCTGAATGGCCAAAGATGGAAAAAAGCAAACTGCAAAAGAGATAATTCAAGAAATCGACGAAACAAACCACAAAATCGTGTTGAAGGTAATTGGAGGCGAGTTTGTTGAAGAGATATACAAGGCCCTTACAGTGACTTTTCATTGTGAAACAAAGGACGGTAAACAAATGGGAATTTGGACCATGGAGTTTGAGAGGCCAAATCTAAGTGTTCCATATCCAACTTCTTTGATGGATTATCTCTGCGGCCTTCTCGTAGATATGGATTGCCATGCAAGCGGCAAATAGATCTCCAAGCTCTATTATGAAGACGAAGGAATGTGTCTGTATGCATTTGTATGTTTAGCTGATAAAAGCCTGAAGTACGTGTAAGAAATAAAAATGTGGCCGATATGGCTGCAGCTTGTGAACATACGTATTGTATAATCTTGGCATTTTGATACGTATGTAATAATTCGGGTTTAATTGTTACTACTTTATAAGGGTTTGTGATATAGATCGTTCAGAAATATGAAGTTTAATTTTTATTTGAATCCAAATGCCTAAATTTTGAGGAATCCAATTTTCTGAAGGTGGAATACTTATGAAACGCCACTCGGATGCATTAAAGAAAAAGTAAAAACTACGCCATGATAGTTTTAGTTAGAAGGAAATTATTTGTATCGTTTGGCCAATTTTGAATGTCTTCTTTTATATTTGTGATACTACTTTAAACAGCGTAATTGCAAAATAAGATCCACTAACATATGTTTTTTAAAGAATAATAATATTGGGACGAAAGATGATATATTTAAACGTCACGCAGATATACTAAACAAAAGGTAAATAGTATCAGCCCGTTGGCCTTTTAACACAATGTGTTTGTTCACATTAAGGTTAAACACCGGCCCAAATTTCTCCAATAACCGGATTCACATTCAGTACGACGAGGTAAATCCCAATGTCTTCGGATTAAGAATAGTAATGCCCATACTTGAACAACATACCTTCCTAATACCATAGCATTTTGAAAACTTATAATAAGATAATCAGTTGTTACCAAACATGATTTGGAACATAGTGTTTGAATTTGATTATGATGTCATATACAACAATAATCAGATAATCAGCTTCAAAACGCAGCCCCAAACACCCCTGGAGTGTGACATAATGTGGTGAATCTGACTTGCGAACCGCGAACGGCTAAAATGAAACAGAGTTAGGACCCATAGAAAGTTGGGCTTTTAAAATTGGGCTGCTTATATAAAATTATCACATTAATAAGAGCGTCGGGAGTAATAACGCAACAACGCAAAATCGTCCGATCTGGCTAAATATTAACACCGTTATGGCGTTATCCTCACTCCCACCTCACTCGCGTTGATGCAGCGTTGTGTTTTAGGTTGCTACAACAACGTGCGTTGTAACGCAATGTATGCTAAGGACGAATTTACAAAACGCACCCCTCAGCTTTTACAAAACGAGTGTGTGTGTGTGTTGGATTTGAATTTCTGGGTTTGCGTTGGGTTTGAATTCTGGGTTTGCGTTTGTGTGTGTGTGTGTGTGTGTGTGTGCGCAGAGGAGAGTAGGAGATAACGAAGATGATAACTTTTTTTTTTTTCGACATTTGATATGGTTGTCATGGGATGGGCTGGAAACATTACATGGCCCAAATAAGAACTTTGTAACTTCTATTTTTTTTGTTAGTTTTGTTTTATAACTTATTTATTTATTTATTTATTTTTATAAAACTGTTATTTGTATATTAATTTGTTGAATAAAATATTAGTTAAGGGTTTATTTAATGAATCAAAATAGTTAAGGGGTTAATTTGTAATTTGTATTTGTTAAAAAAGGTGGGTCTCAAAAAGTGATGTTATTGGGTGTATGATTACTTGGTGTTTTTTGGTATTACTATGTTATTTGATGTTAAAATTATGTGGCGCTAACGTGGCGGATTTTTTGGTGTTAACTTGAGTTATTACTCCCTTCGCTCTAAGTGTGAAGATTTGATAAACAATCATTTCAATTTTCACATACAAAATTGTATAGGAAAAAAGTTCACTTATAAGTGTGAAAATTTTTAAGCATGTCTCCGCACTTATAACTGTGGAGATTAGTTTGTCACACCCATATTCTCCACAATACTTTAGCATTGAAAAATTTGGTGTGACAAATTTATTAACACACCTTTAAACGAACAAATTTTATATTTTACGCACAGTGTGAATATTTTTATATACAGCTATTGTTTTAAAAAATATCCGCGCTTATAATCGTAACAAATTTACACATTAAAAAATGTGAATACATTGTAACTTTTTATACGCTTTTAAAATTATAATTAAATGTGTTGAATTAACATTTTTGTTGTAGTGATAACCTTCCTTGATCATCAATATTTCGAAATTATGGCACTCTACGAAAATCATTTAATTTTCTTTTTTTTTTTTTTTTTTTTTTTTTTTTTTTTTTTTTTTTTTTTTTTTTTTTTTTTTTTTTTTCTTTTTTTTT
>LBNU01027827.1:61421-77358 GCA_014162995.1 Artemisia annua | reverse complement strand
AACAGCAAAAAATCATTTAAGTTGTTAACCAATTTGAACATCACTTAATATTTTACTACTAGATTTTTCATTCATTAGGTCTGTAATTTAAAATAAAAATGAAAACTCTAAATGAGGTTCAAGGTTCGTTCAACGCCTTGATAAGTTTTTGAATAAAACAAAAAAAACTACGCTCGTTATTTAGGGGCCCCCGGAATAAAAACATCCTGTCTCTATGTCGTAGCATTTTCGCAACCCTTGTGTGACTGTGACTCGATGAAAATGATAATCTTCGTCACTTCGTGTAACTGATGAAAAGTACAAATACATTTATATGAAAACTTGCAACTATGTGTTATATGTTAAAAAAGAAGCTAAACATATGATAGAATAAGCACCCATAAAAAAATAAAGGGTAATTTCACATATGTATACACGAGTAAGATAAAAAAAAAAAAAAGAAATCAATATAACAATCAGTTACGACTATTTGGGAAGTAAAAAACTTATTGAGATTATAACGACCACATTCTTTAAACCAATACAGCAATATTTTTGGTACAATTTCAATTAATCACTGTAAATGAGAGTATTAGTCGGTTGGGGTTCATGTCTGATATGTGACAAGTGTGGTTTATATTTAGGGCGGTTGAGATGAGATCAATATACAACTCATATTTGCCAAAGAAACAATCAATCAATCATAATCACTTATTTTTATTTTTCATCTTTTTTTTTAAAACAACATATCTTGCAAACGGTAAATCTTCAAGCTACATAAAAAATACCATTGCGACGAGAATTAAATCATCTTTCTATAGATATGCATTGTTATATACTTTCGACGAACTTTTTTTTTGCGATGAACTTTTTTTTAAAAAAAAAAAATTCCCAAAAAAATCATACATGATTCGTAAAAATCACATATGATTTGATTTTTACGAATCACATATGATTCTTACGAATCATACATGATTTGTAAAAATCATATATGATTCGTAAAAAATCATATATGATTCGTAAGAATCATATATGATTTGATTTTAACGAATCATATATGATTTTTACAAATCATATATGATTTTTCTGGGTGGAAATTTTGAAAAAACAAAGTTTGTCGAAAAAAAAATCGTCGAAAGTATATATAACAATGCATGTCTATAGAAAGATAATTTAATTCTCGTCGCGATGGTATTTTTTTTTCGCGTAACGATTTATGGTTTGCGAAATATTTAATTTTTAAAAAAAATGGTGAAAATTTATTTTATTTTTTTAATAAAAAAATGAATTACTGAGAATGATTTATGGGTTCTATGCCAAATATGAGTTCTATATTGATCTTTTGGCTAGGATAGTTATGTTCATTTTCTAAAATGAACATAATTAAAACACGATAAATATATATAATTATGTTAATAAGTGATGGATGCAACATCATTTTCAACGACACACTTGATTTTAATTATTCGGCCCCATGAAATATAACTCTTTCACACCTAATACATTATATAATTAAATAAGATGTGGTTGATCTTATTCGATCACGATTGTGTTTCAATAATTTCAAGCTTGAGATACAGGGGTAGACGCATTGAAGGTGACACTTGGTTGTGGGTATGTAACACACGATTCACGATTTAATTTTATTAATGGCAGGATATTGTAACTATGAGCTAACACGGAATTCAATATTTATTACGTACTATGATTGTGGTTCTTAATTCTGCAAGACAGACCAACGCAATATAAGCGTCGTATATATGTTTGGAATATAAATGTTTATGCAGGAGGAATAATACAAAGTTAAGTTATATGTCGTAGGAAACATCACAAAAATACTCATTTTCATAGCTTGCAGTTATATGATAATGAAAAAAAAAATAAAAAAAAAAAAATCACTCAGATGACAATTCTTTTTGCAAACATGCATTTTCTTTTTTAGTCTTTTCAATTCTATGAAATCGACACCATGAAAAAACCTCGCACAGTGTCATTGTCACGAAACTGACGTTATTTGCCGATATACTGTCACTAAAAGTCACGGATGTCACTAAGGGTGCGTTTGGTTCAAAATGGGGAATGGAAAAGGGAAAGGTAAAGGGAATGCAAAGGGAATGCAAAGGAATGGAATGGAGACTATCCATTATCTTTGATGGTGCTTGGTTTAAGAAAAACACATTAACTTACAAGGTGGTGGTGGCTGGTGGTCGTGGTCGTGGTGGCTGGTGGTCGTGGTGGCTGGTGGTGGTAGTGGTGGCAGCTGGTGGTGGTGGTGGTGGCTGTTGGTAGTGGTGGTGGTGGCTGCTGGTGGTGGTGGTGGTAGTGGTAGCTGCTGGTGGTGGTGGTTGCTGGTGGTGATGGTGGCTGCTGGTAGTGGTGGTGGTTATGGCTGATGGTGGTGGTGGTGGTTGCTGGTGGTGGTGGTGGCAGCTGGTGGTGGTGGTGGTGGTAGTGGTAGCTGCTGGTGGTGGTGGTGGTTGTGGCTGATGGTGGTGGCTGGTGGTGGTGGTGGTGGTGGCTGCTAATGGTGGTGGCTGATGGTGGTGGTGGTGGCTGGTGGTGGTGGTGGCTATTGCTGCTAGTGGGTAATCATTACCATACCTCCCAATTTACTGGATAATGCCCCATTACCTAATACTAAACAATGATTGCATTCCCTAGTCATAACCAGACATGTTTAATCATTATCTTTCCCATTCCCTACCCCCCATTACCCCAACCAAGCACCCCCTAAGTGTCGATAGGAACTTAAAAAAGTCAAATAAAATTTGAAAAAGAGTAATATCTTTATTAATGCATCATACTTGCTACAAATGTGACTTTCGTGTACTGAACAAATAACTTTTCTTATATGTGTACTAAACTTTCATTTTTTGGTCTTTTTGATGTACTTTTTGACCTTTTTGCCCCTCAAATTTTTAAAAATTCAAGGGTAGAAATGTCAAAAAGTATATCAAAAAGACTAAAAAATGAAAGTTTAGTACTCATGTAAGAAAAGTTTTTTATTCGCTACACGGAAGTCACAAATGTGAGTACGTGACAAGTTCAGTACATTAATAAATATTTTGCCCTTCGAAAAATTATTTCATATACTGGCATTTAATCTTGCAAACGTGGAGAAATATAAGTATTTCGGTGAAACCAAATTTATTATTATTTTTTTTTAAATAGAAGTAATAATTATTTTATGGTTTTCCGTGTATTATACATTAAAAAACGTTGGCAGTTAGTGACACTTAAGATAACGTCACTAAGTTAAAAAGTTATTAAAAGTTAAAAAGTGCCTACAAAAAGAAGTGTCACGAAAATTTTTCAAGTGCTTCTCTTTAAGGGTGATCACGGTCCAAAAACCGGACCAGACCGACCAAGACCGGACCGGACCGAAGACCGAGAACCGGAAAAACCATAGACCGAGACCAGACCGAATGTGGTCGGTCCGGTCCGGTCCGGTCGGTCTTCGGTTGGTCCGGTCCAATTAGGCAAGATTTGGCAAGTTTTTTTCGGGTTTTTGGTCGGTCCGGACCGGACCGGACCGGACCGACCGGACCGAGGACCGAATTAGCAAAAAAGCTTAGACCGAGGACCGGACCGAATGTGATCGGTCCGGTCCGGTTCGGTCCGGTCCGGTCGGTTTTGTCGGTCGGTCCGGTCCATCCGGTCCGTTTGCTCAGCCCTACTTCTCTTACACTTAAATAGTGTAGCTAAAGGTAAGTGTGTGGAAGTTTATTTATAGTGACATAAAAAAATTGAGGATATATTTTTTTGTCTTTTAAGACACAATTCGTTGATAAAAAGTAGGGGTGGAAACGAGCCGAGCCGAGCCCAAGTCTACCAGTGCTTGAGCTCGGCTCGTTTAAGTTTTAAAAGGCTCGAGCTCAAGGTTGGCTCATTTCGAGCCTTAACTTTTAAGCTCGAGTTTGGCTCTTGGTATGTTATATATGCTCGGGCTCGGCTCGTTTATATGATCTGGCCATGAAAAGTTAAAGCTTGGCTCAAGCTCGAGCTCGGCTCATAATATATCTTTATTGAGCTCGTTAATAAGCTCGAGCTCGGCTCGTAGATATGTTTAATACTTAAAATATCATAATGTCATTTAGGTTCGTTTAGGCTCGCGAGCCCAAACAAGCTTTGTATGTAAAGCTCGGGCTCGAGCTCGATTAATAAACGAGTTGCAACTTAGGCTCGGGCTCGAGCTCGTTTAGGCTCAACTCATTCGAGTTTTTTACCGATCCGATCCCGAGTTTTTTACGAGCGGTTCGGCTCATTTTCACCCCTAATAAAAAGTGTCATAAATTTTAAAATTCTAAGCTTTTATATATACTTTTAAAAAGTGTCACTAATAAATTTAATTTGTGACACTTTTTTGTGTCACCAAAACTTCTATCACTATAGAATTTTTTTTTTTCTTTTCTTTAGTGATATCAATAAAACGTGAATCAAGCATTGTATTCACCACTAGTGACATATTTATTTTGTGTTAATTAATATATTACTAAAAAAATGTTTAAGTACAATGGATATGAGTAGTCTCAAATCTCAGCTCGTAACATAGGCGGAAGGGCTAACATATAACAAGCAAAAATACTTTTATGAATGAAGTAACGACTATAACTAGCTTACATTTGACTCAAACGACTCAAACATAACCTGTGACTTCTCACTGTGAATCTTGATATCCCAAATGTCACAGAAAGCCAATTGATCTTCGGTTAGATCATGAGTATTGCGCTCATCATCATCCTCATCATATGGATCATCATCCTTAGTTTCCTTCAAGTGTTCATACAAGCTCTTGGTCCCGTATCTACTCCTACTTAATTTAAAAACCATGAAAGTCCAAATTTCGTCATAAACATGTTCCACTTCACCCTTGCTATCCTCTTTAGCATTTAAACTCGAAGCACTCGGTTGTGTGCTTGTTCCCACAGATTTCGCTGTCATTTGAATTCCATCATCACCCAAAAGTATGAGCTTCCCCCTCGAGCATTAACTTTTCAATATCTTGAAGTTGTCTAGCTAAGAAAGTTTGACTTTGATTACCATTCTGGTCGTCAGTCTGATCAGTTCCTGTAAAACCTGTTCCCAAACTTTCCACGACTTTATCATTCGTACTAGGTCCAACCACCTTCTCATTAATCTCATGTGCCTCATCCACCTTTTTGCCCAATTTCACAGATCCCAAGTCCACTAATGTAGCCTCTTTAGGTGGACTAAATGATTGAGGAACAATACATCTTCAACTATATTACCAACGTCTTTATTGCCAAGTACATCAAAAGGATTTGATGTATTAACCACATTAAGATCCTTGTTAGGTTGTTTTGTTGTTGCCGCGCCTTTAGGGTTATGCTTTGATGTATCTTTTTACTTTGTTTGTTTTGCTACAGGCCGATAGACCATCTTCTTGATCACTTGAACACGATCAAACTTCTTAGTTTGAGAACCTTTACGTTTCACTTCCGTAAACCCGTCATTTTGGTCATTATTCAATGCAACATTAGAATTTGGAACAATAGTATGCTTCAAACATTATACATTAGTGCGTCCAAAAGTCTTACATGTATCACATCTGGGAGGTGTCCGCTAGTACTCTACTCGAATGGAAGTTCGAATATATCCTGGTTCGTCTAACAGCGGGATAGCAACAACTAACCGATCTTCCAATACATTTTTCGCATTTAATTCAATAAGTGCCGTAGCATAAATGTTTCTGCCCTACGATTCCTCACACCTTATAGTCGTATAAGAGTCAAGATGCATAGGAGTACCTAATTTTGAAGCAATTATATTTAATCCATCACCGGTAAAAGCGGTAATAGGTACATCATGAAATTTAACCTACACCGAGATTTTCCTCAAGTATTCTTTGGATAAACAAACATGAGTCGACCAAGTTTTGAGAATAATGGGAACCGTACGAATCACCAAAAGGAGATCCTCCAACCGATGTGAACTTAAAGATAACGAACCCTTGTGAGTTCATCATGATACGTTGTAGTCCATACTTAGTCCACATGCTTCGAGCAAAATGTTGCACCACGAGAAATGCCACCCTTTTTTCAATGAAATAGCTATATAACGTGTTCGCACATCTATTGTTAACCTCCTCAACCGATGATTTATGATTATAATATCAACATCATTTATGCTATCATTGGTTTCAATATCAGAAATTAACTTTACTCGTAGAAGTGTCATCATTAACAACAAAAGCATAATTCAACAAGGGACTAAGCTAAGTTCACAAAAAAATAAAAATAAATAAATAAATAAATAAAAGGCACTAAACTTGGTTGCATATGCCTTATTTCTTTCTTGTTTGATACTTTTGATTTCCTTTTATCTGAGGCACTGGAGCTCCTCAACATAGTCCAATGAGTTATGCATAGTAATGTTATGACACCTAGATCAATACATGTTGTTTTCAAAAAAATTAGTTTTGCAAATTAAATAAAATTAAAAAAAAAAAAAAAAAAAAAAAAAAAAAAAAAAAAAAAAAACTAGCGGCTCAACTTGTTGCTCGTTCTTCTACCTTTATGTAAATCCAAATTAGATAATTTTTCCCCGATAAAAAAAATTGTTAATAAACTATATTTGTTTGACTTACGTTACATTTAAAATATATAATAACTTTAAACATAATGATCCTTTTACATATTTTATTTTATCTAAATCTCAGCTATTGTCATTTTATATAAGAAAAACGTCTTTGCTAGATAAAGACATTATTATAATATATTGATGAGCTAATATTCGTGTTGAAATTCTTGTTTGATCAACCACTATAGTTCTTTTAATGCTTTGATACCAAATCACATCAGCCATACTATACCCATCTACCCCAATGAGCTACATTTGGCCCAACGAATTGAGTGGAAATGTGGAATCGAAACTTAGGGTGCGTTTGGTTGGTGGGGGTAGGGTTAGGATTTGGGGTTGATGCCCAAAAATGTTGTTTGGTTTGTTTGTGTAGGCCCCACAAATGAGGATGAGTCCCAAATATATATCCATGTGCAATTCCTACCCATCATGCCAACTTTTGGTTTATAAATCATTTATTGCGGGGTCCATCTTGTATCTCAACCATCCATTTTTAATTTTCTTTTCTTTTTTACAATAAAAATATTTTTAAATTTATAATTTATAGCCATTTATAATATATATAATATATTATTTAATTATATTTTTCTCTCTCATCATTTAATTTAAACCCCAAATTCAAATACTAATCTACAACTTTACATTTAAATCCAAATCCTAATCTAAACCCATTTACAAACCAAACGGGCCCTAGTACATTGAATTACTAGCTCAAAAATTACCGACGAGTTTAAAGTCGTTACAACTGTTGTTGATAACTTCCAACGGTCAATATCCGCCTAAATATTGACTCAGAAGATAGGTCATAAACGCCCTAAGGTACATTGCCATAGCTCGTTGGCTAAGAGCTTTAATCATTAACATTTTCTTTTCACCGTATTTTACTACTTTGCTTATCACAACTTCATTTAATATAAAAAGTGATAGTTATTTAAAAATGCATTTAACTTCACACTTTTTCAGATTCTATGTAGTTATCGCATCTTTTTTTTTTTGCTATTATAACTAGGGGTGAAAAAAAAACCGAAAAACCCGAATCGAAACTAAAAAACCGAACCAAATGATAAACCAACAGTGGCGGTTTTGATTTTTAGAAAAACCGAATTTTTGGGGCAGTTTTTGATTGATTAAGAAAAAATAAACCCAATAAACCGCCCCGCTCCACCTTTTTATCTATTTTCAAAATATTTAAAATAATCTTATCTACTTAATTACTATAATAAAAGATTCAGTATATCTCTTGAAATTTTGCAAAACTTGTTTAAAATGCTAAGACTTGCATTTCATTTTCCTATGGATTTTATATTGTTGTTCGTACTTTCTTTGATAGTTTTGGATTGTTACATGTTATGCTACAATTAATCTCGTTTGAATAATGTTATACGGAGACATGATTTCTATGTTTGATGGGAAACTTGCTAGTTTTTATCCTTTTTATTGATTAAATTAGAACGAAATTATAATGAAATAGGTTTGAGTTTTGATGGCTCATAACTAACTAGTTTATTTATCGGTAAATCCAAAGATAAAAAAAGACAAACCGAAACGGAATCGATTTAATGTGAAAAACGGAACTAAAAAAACTGAAACCAAACGATTTTAAATTTTCAAAAACCGAAGTTTTCGATTCGGGGTTTGTTTTTAACGGAAAACCGTCCCAAACCGCCCCGTTCTCACCCCAATGTTTTGAATACGGACTTTTGTGTGTATTAAAAATTTGAATTCGGACCTTTGTGTGTATTTTGTTTATGTACAATGACCATTATCCTTCTCTGTTAATATGGTAGTAAAAATAAAGTATAGGTATAAAATGGTCATAAATACACACAAAGATCCGAATTTAAAATTTTGGTGTTATAATAGCACAAATTAATGTTGCCACTCGAAAATATGACAAATAAGTTACATTTTAGATAATTATTCCTATAGAAAACTGCTAAGATACTTTCATTATTTGTTTGATTAGTTTTTTATTTCAATGTGTAAATGACAAATATCATTTTACTGCTACTTTCGCCAAACATAAATGGTTTTCAATATCATCAACAGTTCAATATATACGAAATAGTTGGTGTTGTGAAAGTGATACACCTAATCAATGGACTTATTAGATCCATTCCTCCAAAACACAAACAGACTAAACAACCTCATATTGTTCTCTTGTCAACCTCGTGTCTAAACCTTCACTATCAAGCGCATAACTAACAATAAACCCTCAAATCAATCGAAAGTGTCAATGAAATTGCTAAAACTATCGAGATAGGTTCGCTTCTTGGTTTTGATATGGATAGTAGAGAGAGTGAGGTTGATGCCGTTATCGTGAGACTGGTACTCAAAACTTGTCTCCATTGATTAGCCTCCTTTGAACATTTATAATTTTATAGAGTTGGCACGCTTAGAAAAAAAATAGGTGAGGAATAAAAGAAAACCAAAAATTTTTTTGAACGGAAAAGAAAACCAAAATTAGCAAAAGTGGATGGCACTTTTCAATCTCTTTTGGGTAATATTTATTTGTGCCGTACAAAAATGTGTCTAATTTGTTATTTTTTATAGTCTCTGTTAGCCTTGAAAATAATGTTATATGTGGAAATTGCAATAGTAGCAAAGCACAAGGACTTGTTCTGTCATTAGGACATAGTTTATGTGACTTGTAGTATAAATACTCTCCTAGTGGCAACTAGGAGAGGTGGATGTTCACTTGTAATAATAAGGTGTGTGTGGTTTCTCCTCTTTCTCTCTCTAGAAAACACACACATCTTCCCCAATTCTTTAATCTAATATACCATGTTTAACCTTTATTTCGAGCATCCCCGACCTCCTGAATAGTGATTCTTGGTTCTTACAATTGGTATCAGAGCTAACCAGGGGCGATTCGTGGTGTTCTTGGGGTTTTTAGTGGCTATTCGCTTGGTTTGGTGAGATTCATGGGTGTTTACATCTAGGGCTTCACTTAGATCTTGTGAATAGGTTGCTAGGGATTAGGTTTTTGGGTTGTTTCATAAGAAAAACGTCTTTGCTAGATAAAGACATTATTATAATATATTGATGAGCTAATATTCGTGTTGAAATTCTTGTTTGATCAACCACTATAGTTCTTTTAATGCTTTGATACCAAATCACATCAGCCATACTATACCCATCAACCCCAATGAGTTACATATGGCCCAACGAATTGAGTGGAAATGTGTTAGTACATTGAATTACTAGCTCAAAAATTACCGACGAGTTTAAAGTCGTTACAACTGTTGTTGATAACTTCCAACAGTCAATATCCGCCTAACTACTGACTCAGAAGATAGGTCATAAACGCCCTAAGGTACATTGCCATAGCTCGTTGGCTAATAGCTTTAATCATTGACATTTTCTTTTCACCGTATTTTACTACTTTGCTTATCACAACTTCATTTAATATAAAAAGTGATAATTATTTAAAAATGTATTTAACTTCACACTTTTTCAGATTCTATGCAGTTACCGTATCTTTTATTTTTGCTATTATAACTAGGGGTGAAAAAAAAAGCCGAAAACCCCGAATCAAAACTAAAAAACCGAACCAAATGATAAACCGACAGTGGCGGTTTTGATTTTTAGAAAAACCGAATTTGTGGGGCAGTTTTTGATTGATTAAGAAAAAATAAACCCAATAAACCGCCCCGCTCCACCTTTTTATCTATTTTCAAAATATTTAAAATAATCTTATCTACTTAATTACTATAACAAAAGATTCAGTATGTCTCTTGAAATTTTGCAAAAGTTGTTTAAAATGCTAAGACTTGCATTTCATTTTCCTATGGATTTTATATTGTTGTTCGTACTTTATTTGATAGTTTTGGATTGTTACATATTATGCTACTATTAATCTCGTTTGAATAATGTTATACGGAGACATGATTTCTATGTTTGATGGGAAACTTGCTAGTTTTTATCCTTTTTATTGATTAAATTAGAACGAAATTATAATGAAATAGGTTTGAGTTTTGATGGCTCATAACTAACTAGTTTATTTATCGGTAAATCCAAAGATAAAAAAAGACAAACCAAAACGGAATCGATTTAATGTGAAAAACGGAACTAAAAAAAACTGAAACCAAACGATTTTAAATTTTCAAAAACCGAAGTTTTCGATTCGGGGTTTGTTTTTAACGGAAAACCGTCCCAACCCGCCCCATTCTCACACCAATGTTTTGAATACGGACTTTTGTGTGTATTAAAAGTTTGAATTTGGACCTTTGTGTGTATTTTGTTTATGTACATAGACCATTATCCTTCTCTGTTAACATGGTAGTAAAAATAAAGTATAGATATAAAATGGTCATAAATACACACAAAGATCCGAATTTAAAATTTTGGTGTTATAATAGCACAAATTAATGTTGCCACTCGAAAATATGACAAATAAGTTGCATTTTAGATAATTATTCCTATAGAAAACTGCTAAGATACTTTCATTATTTGTTTTCGCCAAACATAAATGGTTTTCAATATCATCAACAGTTCAATATATACGAAATAGTTGGTGTTGTGAAAGTGATACACCTAATCAATGGACTTATTAGATCCATTCCTACAAAACACAAACAGACTAAACAACCTCATATTGTTCTCTTGTCAACCTCGTGTCTAAACCTTCACTTTCAAGCGCATAACTAACAATAAACCCTCAAATCAATAGAAAGTGTCAATGAAATTGCTAAAACTATCGAGATAGGTTCGCTTCTTGGTTTTGATATGGATAGTAGAGAGAGTGAGGTTGATGCCGTTATCGTGAGACTGGTACTCAAAACTTGTCTCCATTGATTAGCCTCCTTTGAACATTTATAATTTTATAGAGTTGGCACGCTTAGAAAAAAATAGGTGAGGAATAAAAGAAAACCAAATTTTTTTTTGAACGGAAAAGAAAATCAAAATTAGCAAAAGTGGATGGCACTTTCAATCTCTTTTGGGTAATATTTATTTGTGCCGTACAAAAATGTGTCTAATTTGTTATTTTTTGTAGTCTCGTTTAGTAATTATCTATTTTTTTTTAAATTTATGTAGCATAATTTTAAATTTCATATTTTTGGTTATTGTATGACTAGTTTCGTGTATCATTTTACCGATTTACTCATCTTCAGGTTAAATTTGAGTATATAAATTAAAGGTAAAATAATCAAATAATATAAGCAACTGATTATACGATACATCAAAAAGACAGAATTTAAACGTATGTTACATAAATTCATAAAAAATTAATTAGTTACACATAAACAAAAAAAAGTAAAAAAATAAAAAAAATGACAAGTTAGATATTTTTCCTTCCAGATTTTGATTTTGCTTTTAACATATCAAATGGATTACTAGGTGGTGTTATCGTTATTTGGGATGATTGTACGCTCAAAAAGTAAATGGTCTGCAATAACGAAACGGATATTCGTACGATATTTGTGTAAAAGATGTTGTATTGATCTTTATTTGATGAATAGAACCGAATGAGAAACATGATACATATAGTCTATCTAGGATCTATTTTGGGTAAATAGGCAATTACCCTTTCATCACATACTAATCAACTTTAATGTACAACTAATATTCAACTATTTGGTCTTATCTCTATTCTTATCACTTCGAATATGTAGACTAATACTCCCCCGCAGTTGGAGCGGGAGGAAGCCGAACGCTCAAACTGGATCTAAAATCTTCAAATAAGGCTGAAGGAAGTCCTTTGGTGAAGATATCTGCGTACTGATAACAAGAGGGTACATGGAGAACACGAACCTGACCAGCATTAACCATGTCACGGACAAAATGAATATCAATCTCAATATGTTTAGTCCGTTGATGTTGAACAAGATTGGCAGACAAATAGATGGCACTAACATTATCACAGTAGACAAGAGTGGCAGTAGAGAGAGGAGAATGCAGCTCACGAAGAAGGTTACGAAGCCAGGCAGTCTCAGCTACAACATTAGCAACATCCCGGTACTCGGCTTCGGCACTAGACCGGGAGATGGTGTGTTGTCGCTTGGAAGACCAAGAGAGTAGATTATCGCCCAGAAAAACACAATATCCCGAAGTAGACCGTCGTGTGGATGGGCAACCCGCCCAATCTGCATCTGTATATCCAACAAGAGAAGTGGTAGAGGATGAATATAGATGTAGACCAAAATCCAAAGTCCCTCGAACATATCGTAAAACACGTTTAAGGGCAGCAAAATGTGGCTCACGAGGATCATGCATGTAAAGACAGATCTGTTGTACTGCATAGGAGAGATCCGGTCTGGTAAATGTGAGATACTGAAGACCACCTGCAAGACTGCGATATAAAGTAGGATCCTGAACTGGAACACCTTCGGGACCCAGTTTGGATTCTGTATCAACTGATGTTCGAGAAGGGTTACAGTTGGTCATGTGAGCACGCTCAAGAAGCTCAGTAGCATACTTCTGCTGAGATAGAAAGAGACCTGTAGAATGCCGAGTAGCAGCAATGCCCAAAAAGTAATTAAGGGACCCAACATCTGTCATGTCAAACTCTCTATGCAAAGAAGCAGTGATCTGCTGTAGGAGGGCAGTAGAGGAGGCTGTAAGAATAATGTCATCCACATAGATAAGTAAATAAGCCACTTGAGAGCCCTGTCGAAGAATAAATAATGAAGAGTCACAGCGACTATGATAAAATCCAACTCTAGTGGCATAACCTGCAAATCTCTGAAACCAAGCACGAGGTGCCTGTTTTAGTCCATATAAGGATTTCTGCAGAATACAAACATGATGAGGGTACCTGGAGTCTACAAATCTCGGTGGTTGGTGCATATATACGGTCTCAGATAAATCCCCGTTAAGAAAGACATTCTTAACGTCAAGCTGATGGATAGGCCATTTTCGAGATACCGCAAGGCTAAGAACGGTGCGAATAGTAGCCGGTTTGACAACCGGACTAAAGGTCTCATCACAATCAATACCAAGTTGCTGACTGCTGCCATTGGCAACCAAACGAGCCTTATAACGGCTCAAAGTCCCGTCNGGATAGGCCATTTTCGAGATACCGCAAGGCTAAGAACGGTGCGAATAGTAGCCGGTTTGACAACCGGACTAAAGGTCTCATCACAATCAATACCAAGTTGCTGACTGCTGCCATTGGCAACCAAACGAGCCTTATAACGGCTCAAAGTCCCGTCAGCATGAAATTTATGCTTAAATAACCACATAGATCTCACCAAATTAACACCAGAGGGTCGCGGTACCAGAATCTAAGTATCATTTTTAACTAACGCATTATACTCATCATACATAGCATTATTCCAGTGAGGGTTTTGAAGAGCGAGGAAGGGAGATTTAGGTAAGGGCGAGATAGAAGAAGTATGAAGTGAGAGACAGTCAATGGGTTTGACAATGCCTGATTGAGACCGAGTGACCATGCGGTGAGTACGGGGTGGTTCAGTAGTAGGCTGTGTGGGTTGGGTCGAGGCGTTGGGATTGGTTGAGCTCGTAGGGGGTTGTTGGGCTGGTGATGATCGACTTTAATGATACATATAAAGTCTATCTAGGATCTATTTTGGGTAAATAGGTAATTACCCTTTCATCACATACTAATCAACTTTAATGTACCACTAATATACAACTATTTGGTCTTATCTCTATTCTTATCACTTCGAATATGTAGACTAATAATTTGAAGGTATGCAACTATGCATCTCAAGCGTCTGCTTTGACCCCAACTGATCAAGCAAATACGGAGTAATACTTTTATAGTTTTATGTGATGAGATAAATATTAGTATATCCCTTTATTGGTTTACTAGAATATTCGTCCCTCGTGGACAGATTGGATTTAGCATCCCATCTTTTTAAGAATGACATTTTCATTAAATTAGCAAGAAGCTAGAAATAAATAAAATTACAAAGTAATATTACAAGAATGCGAGAGTGCGAGAAAACCTTGATATTATCGGATTGGATTGAACCACTCAAGTTTAAAAATACTATTTCTATTACAATCCAAGAGTGCGAGAAAACTTTGATATTATCCAAGAGAGTGACTTTCAGAGAAGGTTTTAAATCGAATCAAACTCGGTTTCTANAAAATAATGTTATATGTGGAAATTGCAATAGTAGCAAAGCACAAGGACTTGTTCTGTCATTAGGACATAGTTTATGTGACTTGTAGTATAAATACTCTCCTAGTGGCAACTAGGAGAGGTGGATGTTCACTTGTAATAATAAGGTGTGTGTGGTTTCTCCTCTTTCTCTCTCTAGAAAACACACACATCTTCCCCAATTCTTTAATCTAATATACCATGTTTAACCTTTATTTCGAGCATCCCCGACCTCCTGAATAGTGATTCTTGGTTCTTACAGTCTCGTTTAGTAATTATCTATTTTTTTTTTTAAATTTATGTAGCATAATTTTAAATTTCATATTTTTGGGTATTGTATGACTAGTTTCGTGTATCATTTGACCGATTTACTCATCTTCAGGTTAAATTTGAGTATATAAATTAAAGGTAAAATAATCAAATAATATAAGCAACTGATTATACGATACATCAAAAAGACAGAATTTAAACGTATGTTACATAAATTCATAAAAAATTAATTAGTTACACATAACAAAAAAAGAAAAAAAAAGAAAAATGACAAGTTAGATATTTTTCCTTGATTTTGCTTTTAACATATCAAATGGATTACTAGGTGGTGTTATCGTTATTTGGGATGATTGTACGCTCAAAAAGTAAATGGTCTGCAATAACGAAACAGATATTCGTACGATATTTGAAGGTATGCAACTATGCATCTCAAGCGTCTGCTTTGACCCCCAACTGATCAAGCAAATACGGAGTAATACTTTTATAGTTTTATGTGATGAGATAAATATTAGTATATCCCTTTATTGGTTTACAAGAATATTCGTCCCTCGTGGACAGATTGGATTTAGCATCCCATCTTTTTAAGAATGGCATTTTCATTAAATTAGCAAGAAGCTAGAAATAAATAAAATTACAAAGTAATATTACAATTCAAGAGTGCGAGAAAACTTTGATATTATCCAAGAGAGTGACTTTCAGAGAAAGTTTTAAATCGAAGCAAACTCGGTTTCTAAATCTCCAAACAACTTTTTATTTAGTTGTTTAGGTCGGCAGTATCCCCCACTTAATTAGCGAGACCACATAGTTAGGAAAATCACTTAACTCCCACCAAGTAGCAACTGAACTCCAAATATTGGAATTCAACATCCCATCATCACTTGTAATAATATTGTAGTTCATTGTGTCTCCAGCTTCTTGCTAGAGGCTTAACAAAATTTGTCGAGACTATGAAGGCAAAATCTTACAGACTAGAGTGTTTCTTTTCCATTTGGAAGGACCCCAAACCACCCCCCCCCC
>LBNU01027827.1:8606-55257 GCA_014162995.1 Artemisia annua | reverse complement strand
AAAAATAATAATAATAATAATAATAATAATAATAATAATTCCTGAAAAGCCCTGCCGCAACGCGGCGGGCAATGTTTCCCTTGTTTATAATTGTGTGTACCACTTTTTATGTATGATATAAAATTAGGATTTTGTCTTATATTGATTGAGCTATAACTGTTATTAATTACTTTATTCATATTTGTTAAATTAGGCTTCTGGAATTTTGTTGAGATTAGAAATCCTAAAAATTTATGTTTACTTACTTGATGTTTAATATGAGTAAAAACATGCTTTTGATAACAGGTGCATGATGAAGGGATCTCCAACTATTTGATGAAACTTTTGAAAGAAAATAATATTAGAATTCAAATGTTTAAGCGTTTTCCTTTTATGCCTTTGAATTGTGTTAATCCTATTTAGGCGAGATGTTGTTTCTTTAAAAAGCATACACTCGTGTTCAATAAATTTATAAATTTTGTGCATTCTATGAAAAACCTTTGAATCATTATTCTCATGATATAAAAAAACCTTATTGTGTATTTCGAATTATAATTTCTCATTGGGTGTTTTTGGCTAAATTCAAGGACGAACGATGTATGTTACTCTTAATTTAAAAAGATGGGGGACTAGGATTAATCCTGCCGAAAAATTTTTGGCATTAAATTATCTTAGTTCCCAAAGGTTATATTATTAAGGGCAAATTATTTAAAAAAAATATTATACTTGCCACTGTTTCATCTTCTGGGTAGCGAACTATTTTTTTTCGTTTTGAGGGTAATTTTCTTTCAAATTCATCATCTTTAGGGTATTTTGCGAAATTTTTGGACATTTTTGCCCCTCGTCGCTAATACAAATTTTTTTTCCCGAAAGGCAAAAATGTCACATATTACCCTAAAGATGATGAATTTGAAAGAAAATTACCCTCAAAATGAAAAAAAAAAAATAGTTCGCTGCCTAGAAGATGAAACAGTGACAAGTATAATACTTTTTTTAATAATTTGCCTTATTATTAATTTTGTACGACCAAACATTATTGGAAAATCAAATTATATAAAGGTTTTCTTTGGGTAAATGGTTATTAATTTCTTTTAAAAGAAAGGTAAAAGTAGGTTTATTAATACTAATATAAAAAGATAAAGGACTACGATTGATCCTGCAAAATTAAATAAATAAATAAAAATAAAATTGGTATGTAAATTATCTTAATTCCCAAAGGTTACATTATTAATTTTGTACGACCAAACATTATTGGAAAATCAAATTATATAAAGGTTTGTTAACAAGATAAGTTCATGTCTCTTATATTGTGCTTTATCCGACTAATAGTAATCAAACTTCCAAACCTAAACCTCAACCCTTCGTTTGTGAACAATGTTTTAAAATCCGGTTATTTTATAGACGTGGTTTAGTCGCTGGTTTACGGGTCACCTGTTTAACTGGTTGAACTACAGGGTTGAACCGGTTCTATACATATGAATTTTTTTTATATTTAATATATGGTTTTGCATGATTTCGTGATTTATTCGATTTTCTTCCTACATTCGATTGAACTGATAAAAAAAATTGAGACTCTACCGCAAAGTTTTGTTTTTAAGTTTTATATCTCTACTATATACAAAGATTTGCAGCAACAGTCAATTTATGATTCTAGTTATAACATTCTATATTAGAACTATAAGTTGATATTTCTAAAATAGTTATAACTCTAATTTACTGTTTTACCATATTTTAAATAACATTAGTCCTCCACTTTAACTTGTCAATTAAACTTTGAAAGGTTGATGAGAAAAGAAGGTTTTGCTACACTTTTTTATAAAAAGTTATGACCCGCCCGAGTTTATCAAACCAGATGAACCCGGGTCAATGAAAAACCAGTTCTCAAAAAAGAAAAACCCGATCACATAGTGGTTTTCGATTCAACCGGTTGAACAGACCGGGTCAATCTGGGTGTTAAATCATTGATTGTGAATTTGACATGGAACATCACTAGTGTTTTTTTAACACTTTGGTAACCACTTCTAGGTTATGTTTGGCGCAAGGGGCTGGGGCTAGAATTGGGGTTGGGGCTGAGGTTTGGGCTTATATTATAAGCCGAAAGCTGGAGCTTATATTTTTATAAAGCTGTTTGGCAATTAGTTGGGACTTAAGCTTATTAATGTAAAATTGCATAAATAATCAAATTAAATTCAGATACTTTTTGGTTTTTGTGTGATTGATGCGAGTATTGCAAGACCTTCGCAAAAGGTTTTACTTATCAAAGGGATTTTAAGAAACTTGCAATCCTCCAGGCAGTGTACCTGATCATTGTAGTGTAGTATAGGTATGTCCGGGGGATTGATCGTTCTCTAGGAGAATAGTGTCGTTAACATTGAAGTGTAGGTCAACTTGGTCTAAGGGTGAGGAATGATGCTTTTTTGTATTTTTTTTATATTTTATGAAAGCAAATTAAATCTCGGGTATTGGAAGAGTGGGCGGAATTAGTTGCAGGGACGGAGCATGAACAATATTATTGGAGGGGCCGAAATGTTTTCGTAATAATTTTGAGGGGGCCAAACCTATAATTATTATACATTTATACTAATTTTTAAAAATAATATACAAANATGATGGGGAAACCGTGTTTACTTAGATATAATTACTCCATAGTTATCTTTTGTTGATTTGTTGAATGACAATTGTTTAGTTGGAGGGTTACATTCCTTAATACCAGTCGTGGGGGCGTGCACGTCCTACCCCAACTCTATGAATATCTATTTCCTCTTATGACGACACGTTTAGTATCCTATCATAGAATCATCAACATCTACTCACGCATTAAATACAATAAAACCGTAGTGCACATCTGATGAGGAGAAAAGTGTACTTGTTTTAGGGGGCCATTTAAGCCCTAATTCGTGTTAATCTGATCAAATATTGCCTTAAATCGTTCCTTTTGTCATTTAGGTACTTTTGAGAAGAATTCTAGAAAACACATCATTTTGGACGTTTTTAGAGCATAAAGTGAAGAAAACGACAAAGTCTCAAAAGAATGCTGAAAATCCTTCCTGACGGCGTCAGAGTCACAAGGTGACGCCGTCAGCCAATCAAGACAAAGGAGTGGATTCTGACTATACGTGACGCCCTAAGAAGAAAATGTGATGTTTACACCTGACGGCGTCAGGTGTTAATAATCCTAGGCCGTCAGGTGTAATGTTAAAGAGTGACGGCCCAGAGCAAGTTTACAAGTGACGGCGTCAGAAGTAGATCTAGGCCATCTGAGAACCCTAATGGTGGCGAGCTGACGGCGTCAGAAGCTATAAGCTGACGCCGTCAGAGTGTATTTTCTATATATACTTTTCTATTTTTCATTCATTGGTGTGTAACTTTTTGGGAACAAAACCTAGATGACTTTGACAGCTTTTTCAAGGGTTTTTCACCCTTGATTCTTCCATGT
Source organism: Artemisia annua (assembly GCA_014162995.1). Taxonomy (NCBI): domain Eukaryota; kingdom Viridiplantae; phylum Streptophyta; class Magnoliopsida; order Asterales; family Asteraceae; genus Artemisia; species Artemisia annua. Next base: position 51,842 of record LBNU01027827.1, on the reverse strand, counting down.
TCAATTAAAGATAAGTCTCCATTCAAATTAATCAATATGTCTATGTGTTGGTTAATTATATCTTATGCTTGTCTTTCAATTAACATGCTAGGCTAGATTTATCTTGTGTTTGCTTAGATCTAATGAAACCTAACTATTGATTATTGGTTGTTGGTGTGTTATTAATTGTATTGGATGATTGTTTATCGATGTTAGGCTTAAGAAAACTGGCTAACCTCCTATACGGTAACTTGCTTGAACGTCTTAAGAAACATGAACCAATGCGTACTAGGTTTTTATGGTTGTATTTAATGCATGAGCGAATTCTAATGATCCCATGTTAGGAGCTTCTAGCAGGCTCGACATAGGAGTGAAGTAGGAGCTTATAGAGTTGGGGAAGTACGTACGCCACCCCACGAATGGTATTAAGGAATACACCCGTCATCCACGCAATTAATACACACTAATTAACCGGTAAAAGATAGTTAGGGAGTAAGGAAATCTAAGTAAACACACTTGTCTCCATATAAGTTTCACAACCTTTTATTTTCTTGTTATTTTATTTTATTTGCAATAGTAGTTTTTGGGTTAGTTGACTAGCAACTAATTCCGCCCAATCCTTCAAACCCGAGATTTTACTTGCTTTCAAAAAATATAAAAATACAAAAATAATCATCCCTCATCCTTAGACCTATTAGAGTAGTTTTTCATACCTAACGAACACTATTCCCTGTGAGAGAACGATCAATCCCCCGTACTTACCACTACACTATACTACATCGGTCAGGTACACTGCCTGGTGGGATTGCAAGCTTCTTAAGATCCCTTGAGAGATAAAACCTGTTGCGTGGTCGCAATCCCGCGTATCAAGTTTTTGGCGCCGCTGCCGGGGAATAGTTATTGTTTAGGTTGAATTTTTATTTTATTAGGTCTACTCACTAGAATCCTTTCTAGTGAGATTTTTATTTTACTTTTCTAGGTTTTTCTTTAGTCTATCTTTTTCTTTGTGTTTTTGTTCTTAATAACTTGTTCATTATTTATTCCGTTGGCCATTATGGAAAACGTGAATCCACCCCTTACACCGGACGAAGTGGCTTTCTTACATAGCCAAATTGAGGAAGAGATAAGTGACCTTAGAGAGCTCAATAGTATGATTGATGTAGAGCTTGACTATGCCTTTAACGACCTAGCAACCGCAATGTACTCAGATAATTACTTAGAACATAATAATCTTACGGTTGAGGAGTTGATTGAGAAACTTTATGAAGAAGAGATAGATCCTAGGTTGGATGATTATTACAATTTATACCCCACTAACGAGGAGATTGCCTACTATAACAACCTAGTTGATAACCCTAGACCACCCTTTGTTACAATCGACCCAAAAATTAAGAGGGGTGATCCTGGGAATGTGAAGATACCATGTATGATTGGGTACCAATATGTTGAGCATGCTTACATTGACTGTGAATCCCCAATCAACGTGATGTCCTCAAGCCTTTATAGCCACATCATGAACAGACCACTTGAGCCTAGGAAAGACCCAAAGTATCCCGACGGAGTTTGTAACTTCGTTGGAAGGGTTAAAGGTATTCATGTCCTTGTCGGAAGTTTTACCTTTGTCACCGACTTCATGGTCCTTGAAGATTTGGCAAGTGTTGTTGATTGCCGCTTATCTCACGTTGTGTTAGGTAAACCATTTGTTGAGGTGTCCAATTTGGAGTATGATCGTTTAAAAGGCACGATTCAGTTTTCTAATAACATTGATAGAATCACTTATAGGATGCCCTATAAGGCAAAAGAATTTCGATTTGTGCCTCGGTTAGACAAAGATTACATTGGTGCAATTGAGGACATCAATGATGAGGATAAGGAGAAAGGAATGGACTATGTTTGGAATAAGAGAAGCCTTTATTATAAAGATTGCTTGAACCTCGTAACTAAATACAAAGTTGACATGGAGGTTGTTAGGATGATTAGAGAGGCAATGGAGAAGCAAAACGGGAAAACGTAGAACCCGTGACTTTGAGTCTAGCTACAAGACTCGTTAATAAAGAAAAGCGCTTCTTGGGAGGCAACCCAAGCTTTGTGTTTATTTATTTGTTTGTTTGATTTTATTTGTTTCCGTATGTATGTTACTTTTCTTGTTATTGATTCATGCTTCAAAAACTAACTTGTGAAAATGCTTTATTTTGTTTTTAACTTCGTCTTAACTACATATAAAGGTATTTTGCAAAAGATAAGTATAAGGGAAATCTAAATCGGTTTATAAGAACGAATGAACATGAATCATAACAATGTAAATTAACATGCATATTAGTTCCTGTTTGAGTCAAATGCTTGTATCGAGTCATAATGATGTTTTTGCAGGAATTCCAGGAAGTAAGGTATAGTTTTTCCAAAAATTTTCCGGAAACTTAACATGAGAATTCTGTCAGATCATTTCTGACGGCGTCAGGCATTACAACCTGACGGCGTCAGGCAGTAATTTTCTGAAATTTTTGAAAGTTTTGTTTTTCTTCCGGAATCATAAAAAGTTTTGTTAATTCTCTAACTTATAATCTCCAGGAATTCTGCAAAAACATTCATTCCACAAGCATTATATCCTATTATAGATTATACCGCCGATTTTACGCGAGGTTCGCCTTTATTGTTTTTCAGGTTAACAGGTTATTTTGGACAAGGAGATGATTTATATTTCGGAAGGGAAGCTTTGAGCGTTCATCTTTCTTGGAAGAAGATCTAACCATGTTACCTCACTATCCACACCAAACGAATCAGGGGAGTATTTGTTTCATTCTTTCATTTTCATTACTTTTACATCTTTTATGTGAACATTGGGGACAATGTTCGGTTTAAGTGTAAGGGGGGGAAATGAAGACACCTTAGAGAATGCAATTGCGCTTGATTTTTGTTTGTTTGATAGTAAATTTGTAATAAAACCGAGAGAAATATTTGTTAGGGCAATTTTAGCGCCAATTTAAAATTTTTTACAACATTTAGAAGTGAAACTTTGGTCCTAATAAGCGTCTCATGGATAGGAAATTATATGACTAGCACAAAAACCCTACCACTAAAAAATTTTCCACCCCAAATATGTGAGGTTCGCCCCTAGAATTGGTAGGAAAAGCATTTATGCTATGATGTGTGTACCGGTAGCACTTAGATTCTAGAACTTGCGTTAGGACCATCTCAAATCCACAAGTGAGACTACATTCGTGTAGTTAGATCTACTACATGATAAGAGGCATTAGGATTAACCCCTTGTTTTACACCCGTGTTTTTGTTATAATTACGTTGGCTACATTGGTCAAGTAATTCTCCCACACCCTTTGCGTTGTACCCATTTTTGGTACACGATACCCCTAGTACACCCCTCAGAGCCTATCTTTTCGTTTCGACCTTTGAGCATCTTACTCAAAGTGAGAATTTGTTACACCCCACTTAAATGTACACCCAAATCGCCTTAGCCTACCTTGTATGCACTCATCTTTAGTGCATTATTGTGACAACATTTGTGTTAAACCCTTTGTTAATTATCTAATTGATTACATGGTTGCTAAGTCGAGTCATATCTTGTACATATTGTTTTGGGACGATTGGGACTCATGGGTAAAGTACTAGTTTAATGGAGTAATGGGGAAGAACATCATTATTACCCCCATATGTGCTAAATATTTTAAAAAGTACTCCAAGTTTTTCGATTATCTTAATTCGAGTCATTAGATTAGTTATTTGTAAAGTATGTAAAAGTTCAAGTGTAAGGGGAGAACCGAGGCCCCTATGATGTATTATTTTGGATGGTAGGGCAAGAGTGTATGCAAAAAAAAAATAAATAATAAAAAATAAAAAAAATCGAAAAAATCAAGAAAAATAAAAAAAATGAGAAAAAGAGAAGTAGAAAAAACATACGGACTACCATCTCGTTTCTTTTTATGTTTGTTTATGTTTTTGTTATTTCAATTTTTGCTTAAGTTGAGTCGAGTCTTGGCTTAGCAACATTGTATAGTACATGTATTTGATCATGATAATTAACTTGCCACAAGTAAAATACCCTTTATTCCAACCAAACAGTGTTTATCATATCTCTACACCTTACATTACAACCCGTTGGAAAGCCCTCTTTGATAGTTTATCTTAGGTGCTTACGCCTAGTGGAGGAGTAATTGATCATCTCCCAAGCCTATGGTAATCTATTTGCTATGACAGGTAGTGAGTGATTTTATTCCATTTCAAATGTAGTTGTATAGGTTTATAACACCCGAGAGATGAGAGTATCCAAACACTATTTGTGAGGTGCTAGTGTATGATTTTCGTGCTTATTATGATTAGGGTCGAGTAACTATTTGTTGTAATTACTTTTATATTAGTGTTAAATGACCCCTAACTCATATTTTGATTGGAATAAAATCCTATTTGCTTGAGGACAAGCAAATCTCAAGTGTAAGGGTATTTGATGAGGATAAAAGTGTACCGGTTTTAGGGGGTCATTTAAGCCCTAATTCGTGTTAATATGATCAAATATTGCCTTAAATCGTTCCTTTTGTCATTTTAGGTACTTTTGAGAAGAATTCTGGAAAACACATCATTTTGGACGTTTTTGGAGCATAAAGTGAAGAAAACGACAAAGTCTCAAAAGAATGCTGGAAATCCTTCCTAACGGCGTCAGAGTCACAAGGTGGCGCCGTCAGCCAATCAAGACAAAGGAGTGGATTCTGACTATACGTGATGCCCTAAGAAGAAAATGTTATGTTTACACCTGACGGCGTCAGGTGTTAATAATCCTAGGCCGTCAGGTGTAATGTTAAAGAGTGATGGCCCAGAGCAAATTTACAAGTGACGGCATCAGAAGTAGATCTAGGCCATCCGAGAACCCTAATGGCGGCGAGCTGACGGCGTCAGAAGCTATAAGCTGACGCCGTCAGAGTGTATTTTCTATATATACTTTTCTATTTTTCATTCATTAGTGTGCAACTTTTTGGGAACAAACCCTAGACGATTTTGACAGCTTTTTCAAGGGTTTTTCACCCTTGATTCTTCCATGTTCAATTAAAGATAAGTCTCCATTCAAATTAATCAATATGTCTATGTGTTGGTTAATTATATCTTATGCTTGTCTTTCAATTAACATGCTAGGCTAGATTTATTTTGTGTTTGCTTAGATCTAATGAAACCTAACTATTGATTATTGGTTGTTGGTGTGTTATTACTTGTATTGGATGATTGTTTATCGATGTTAGGCTTAAGAAAACTGGCTAACCTCCTATACGGTAACTTGCTTGAACGTCTTAAGAAACATGAACCAATGCGTACTAGGTTTTTATGGTTGTATTTAATGCATGAGCGAATTCTAATGATCCCATGTTAGGAGCTTCTAGCAGGCTCGACATAGGAGTGAAGTAGGAGCTTATAGAGTTGGGGAAGTACGTACGCCACCCCACGAATGGTATTAAGGAATACACCCGTCATCCACGCAATTAATACACACTAATTAACCGGTAAAAGATAGTTAGGGAGTAAGGAAATCTAAGTAAACACACTTGTCTCCATATAAGTTTCACAACCTTTTATTTTCTTGTTATTTTAATTTTAATTGCAATAGTAGTTTTTGGGTTAGTTGACTAGCAACTAATTCCGCCCAATCCTTCAAACCCGAGATTTTACTTGCTTTCAAAAAATATAAAAATACAAAAATAATCATCCCTCATCCTTAGACCTATTAGAGTAGTTTTTCATACCTAACGAACACTATTCCCTGTGAGAGAACGATCAATCCCCCGTACTTACCACTACACTATACTACATCGGTCAGGTACACTGCCTGGTGGGATTGCAAGCTTCTCAAGATCCCTTGAGAGGTAAAACCTATTGCGTGGTCGCAATCCCGCGTTATCAACATCCGATTACGTTTCTTAAGACTTTCAAGCTTGTTAGATAAAGGAGGTTAGCCTGTTTTCTTAAGCCTAACGCGAATGAATCAACCAAACAATAAACAACTCACCAACGATCAATAACTAGGTTTCATTAGATCTAAGCAAACACTAAGTAATCTAAGCTAGCATGTTAAAAGGAAGAAAAGCATAAAAGATAATCAAACAACACATAGACATGTTGAATGATTAAAAGTTTACTTATCTTCAATGAAACATGAGAGAAAAGAGGATTTGGGAACCCTTGAAATCTCAGAAAATTCGTCCTAGGGTTTATCTCCAAAGTTGCACACACATCAATAATCACAAGATGAAAAACTAATGAAACAAGTCTTCTAATTTGCTGGAAAAACACCTACCCTAACCCTAAAATCAGACTTAAGGTTGGGGGCTTACATAATGAAGTTATGACGTTATACTCATAGCTGATTCCGGGGCCTTTTGAATCACCTAAATACGAGTTCGTATGAAGATTTTATGGCCAAAACAGTAACAGCTACTTCGCGTGTAAGTTGTGATTGTCTTGATCAACTTGTGATGGCATTACTTGCAAATTGTGACGTCGTGACTCCTTCCTCAAAATTACACCTGACGCCGTCTCTCTTGATCTTCTGACGTCGTCAGGTTGAATCCTGACGTCGTCACTCTCAAAGTCTTCTGGGCCGTCTCTCTTTAAGTTAACCAGACGATCTACTTGCAATTACACCTGACGCCGTCAGGTGTGAATTCCTCAAAAGTTCTATGGAGCGTCACATTGTGAATTTCCAACTTCATTGTCTTCAAGTGACGGCGTCAGCTATTAAGGCTTGACGCCGTCAGGTGCAATTCGTGACAGGTTTTCTTGACTTTGTTCTTTTTCTTCACTTTTGAGCTCAAAAGCGTCCAAAATGCTTCAATTTCCAGAATTCACGTCCCAAGTACCTAAAATGAGAAAAGAAACGATTTGAGGCAATATTTGACCATATATTTACGATTTAAGGCTTAAATGACCCCTTAAAAGCGTATCAAATAAATCCTTATCAGTGATAATCCATTATATTTTTAAAGGTATTTAAGTAATTTAACTAGCTATAAACCCTCATAAGCCCCTTTCAATGAGCTTGGGCTTATGAGCCTCAATAAGCCCATGTAACAAACAAGACTTATTTTATTAGTCGGCTTAAGCCCCTTCCATTCCCATATACCGCCTTAATGTGGCTAGCTTTTTCTTAATAATTTTTTTTGCCGTTAAAAAAAAACTTGATTTATATAGTAATAACTAGTCGCATGACCCGTCCGATGGATGTGCTAGCATCATATAAATTTAATAAGAGTATTGAAGGGACCTAACTAAATGGATCTAAAAGTGGACCTAATACATAAATGACTTGTACAGTGACGTTGCCGTTAAAAAAACTTGATTTATATAGTAATAACTAGTCGCATGACCCGTCCGATGGATGTGCTAGCATCATATAAATTTAATAAGAGTATTGATATAGAGACCTAACTAAATGGATCTAAAAGTGGACCTAATACATAAATGACTTGTACAGTGACGTCACTGTACAAGTCATTTATGCATTAGGTCCATTTTATTAGGCCTATTTATCATTTTCCATTTAATAATATTACTCCATCCGTCTCAAAATTATTGTCAGGAGATAATAATTACAAAGTTTAATAAAAGTGGGGCCACTTTTGTTTTCAACCACTTAAAGAGAATATTCCCCTATTATATTCCCTAGTTTTACTTAAAAAGGAAAGTGGACAATTAATTTGAGACATCCCAAAATGAAAATGTGGACAATAATTTTGAGACGGAGGGAGTATTACTTATTAAGTCCATACATTTAAGTTTAAAGTTACATATTTATTTTGTTAATGATAACATATCGTTTCAAAATTGTCTAATTGCATATTAGCATTGTAAAAATTTAACCATAGATACTTAAACTGATAAAAGCAATAAATAAAATTAAAACATTATTAAGACATTAAGTTTTTAATATTGGAAGCATTACTAACATGTAAAACTCAAACAAAACCAATCTAAAGATACTAAAAATGAAATTTTGGAGATGACTCTGGAGACCATCCTAGATGTAGATTGTCATAGTCAAAGTTCTCAATATCGTTGGTCTCGACATCACTCTCTTCAATGTCGGAATGGTCACTAAAATAATCTATAGTTGGCATCGAAGCAATTTGTTTTCCATGGTCTTTAGCGAGTTTTTTTTTTTAACTATACGATCATTTTTTTAATAGAAAATCAAAATGATAACTTCAAACGATCATTTTTTTTACTGTTATGCCGTAAGTCAACGTGAATCAATGTGTTTCGTTTCACAGCATTACTACTATAAAAATAGGTTGAATGAATGTGTAAATTTCATAAAGCATTTTGAACTAGATAAGCAATCAATTCATTCTGAAAGTGAAGAGATGTCTTGTCTCTATTAGCAACATTAATCGCTAATGTAGAAGTCAGTTCGATTGTGGATGTGTCACATGATTTCTTGAAGTACAAACCAAATGATATTGCTTTGATTTGCCCTGATTTCATAAATGCTTGTGATCTGGTTAGTGGTCAGCAAGGTGTTGTTGGATCCATCAATTGGTAGAGCTATATCCATGGTATGTATGTTTCTTATTAACATCAGGATAGGACTCATAAACTGCAATAAATACTCTTACACATCTTGTATCACTTCTATGTTTGCATCATCATATCACAAACTATTTTTTTTTTCTTTTTTGAACGGCAAAAAAATTAACTCATAAACAAACTAGCAAGCAGCTAGAAAACAACATGATGACAAACGTGATACTAAAACACCAAACTTATAAAGTAGCACCTATATTAACTCGGACCACGCTTTATAACCGATAGATAAAAATGATCTGATTCAGGCGCCTTCGTTTTCTTATACTTTTTTACATTGGTGCATGGAACAAATCAAAGATGGAAAGAAGCAAACTAATAAAGTGGTAATCAAAGAACTCGATGAGACAAACAACAAAGTCCGTCTTAAAGGTAACTGAAGGAGATATACTGAAGATATGGATTAAGATTATCTAAAGTTTGGATGAACATGACCGGTCATGTTTCCTCACAAACAAAACAGCGGGACCTACAACGGGACCTAGTTAATCTTGTGTTTGTGAGAAAACATGACCGGTCATGTTGATCCAAACTTTAGAGGATCTCTAATAGTTAGGAAAATTCTTCAATCTATGAACAGGCCTTTGTTATTAATGGTTCTGATGTGATTTCGTGTTTGAGTAAGAACTAAACTGTTGGGAATTATCCTTATCAATACAAACAGACTGAAGATAAAGTTTCAACTGTTGAAGATAACACTAGCAACAAAGTCAGTTAGTACTGCTAGTATACCAAAGTTTGTACTGCTTATTAGATATTGATAGGAAACGTGTAATGTGATATATATAGAAAAGATATTGTGTATATCTTATATGTTTAGATTGATACGTATAGTATTTACTTGTAAAAGACTCCTTGTGCTATAAAAGGAGGTTTTAGGTTGTTGTTATGATATCTCTAAGTCATACGTATCATTTGAAAAGCTTCAAGGTTATGTAAAATACTAAATAGAGATTTTATTATTGAATTGTGTTTTTGTGTTACATAATGAAGATTGCCCATGTATTTATAACAAATACATGGCTTAATAAACAAGCTATGCAAACCCTAAACCTAATGGACCCAAACCCACAATTAGGTTTGGGCCATAATCTAATCGTCTAATACTCCCCCGCAGTTTGAACGGCAGCATTGTGGACGGACAAACTGGAATGAATGTTGAAAGCCACTTCTTCTTTTCTTCATCTTCTTTTTTTGTTTGTTTGAGCGGAAGCATAATTGTATTTGACGGCATAGTTGTGTATTGTTTGCGGCATCCTTCTTTGCGTGACGATTGCTTTTACATCATGGCTTGCTTTGCCTTTAGAAGGGAGCGACAATTTGATAATCAACTTTTGTTGTCAAGAACAATGATCTTCGACAATAAAAACAAATAGATGATGAAGAAAAAATATAGTTGATCGATAGCAACTCAACATTTTTTTTGACGGTCAGAGTTTAGGGTTTATAAATAAAATACGAAAATAAAATCCTAAACAAAAAACAATAAAGCGGAAAAAACATGATCCCTCCGGATCACCGACAAGTAGCCGATGACCAGAGGTTAACATTATTTGTGGATCGTACCTAGAGCTGTGATACCATGTAAAATACTAAATAGAGATTTTATTATTGAATTGTGTTTTTATGTTACATAATGAAGATTGCCCATGTATTTATAACAAATACATGGCTTAATAAACAAGCTATGCAAACCCTAAACCTAATGGACCCAAACCCACAATTAGGTTTGGGCCATAATCTAATCGTCTAATAGGTTATAAACCCTAGTGATATACTTGATCACTCGTATTATTAATAATATTGAAGCACTTTGTTCATTCCATTGTTCTTTGTTCATAGCTTACTGTTTTATACATCACATACAATAAATCTTCTAAGTGTTAGCTAGTAAATTCCGCGTGCTAGTTAGCATATACTCAAAGTATCACCAACACAAGGAGTGTGTTAATAGATCCTCACATAAACCCTTCGTAGACCTGACTAGGGCTGTAAACGAACCGGACGAACACGAACGAAGCCCTGTTCATGTTCGTTCATTTAATTTTTACCGGACAAATGAACGGACACGGACATTTAAACGGACGAATTTTCTTGTTCATGTTCGTTTATTAAGAAAATGAGTTGTTCATGTTCGTTTATGTTCGTTCATTAAGACACTAAACGAACGCTAAACGAACGTAAACGATCGAACATAAATGAAAATAGACAAACAAAAATAAACTTTATTGAATTCTTCACAATATATTGTTTTATAAGTGTTGTTTTGTTTAAAAAAATAAATTTTAAAAATTATAAAATTAAAAGATATGATATATGAACATAAATAGATAAATAAACATAAACGAACTTTAACGAACGCATAATCGGACGTTCACGAACATAAATGAACGGACGAGACTTTTATTCATGTTCGTTCATTTAACTAAACGAACGTAAAATATTGTTCATGTTCGTTCATTTAATAAACGAACGAACATAAACGAACTTTTTACCGAACGGTTCATGAAATGTTCACTGAACGTTCAGTTCATTTACAACCCTACCTGACTATCATTTTTCTTTTAAAAGTAAAATGCATCTTTTTCTCATTTCATGTTGACACATAATACACATGGAGCTAGATATTGTTTCAAAGATTAACATTAACACAATTAAACATACCATGGTTCGATCAAACACTTGCAAAGTTGTGTTAACTCTTTCTGGGATCAACGACCGTCAAACAAAGATGTATAATCTTAATTTATCGAAGTACCATTGCATCATACAGTTGAGAATCTCTTAAAAATGGTATCAATTTACCATATTGGCAATTAAAAGAAATGCTGTTACATGAGACCACACCCAATGACCCAAGCTGATACAACAATGTTCTGTTGATTATGAACTTCTTTGATAAATATGTAAACTGCTATATACATGTACATGTATGAGTTATATTGTCTCCGCTTGCTCTTCACTCGCTCAAAATTGTGATCCCGTTACATATTCTGGTGATAGGGATTAAGCCGTGTTCTTCTTTTAAAGCACTTAAGTAAATAGCTATACTATGTTAGATGCATGTCAAATAGATGTGATCGAATGTTACTTCTTTAGTAAATCAGACACGTCTTTTCTGGAGCTGACTGGAACCCGTGTAGCAGAAAGCCCATTTTGCCTATCTGAAAGAAGCCTGATATCCTCTTTGTTACTGGAATCATCATGTTTTCCGGATGAACTAGGAGATGACGCCCCAAAAATCTGGACCGTTAAACTTCCACCTGCGGAGATCATGCCCAGTTTTTTTATAAGCAAAATTCATGCAACGTTATGATTATTATGCTACCAAATTATACTTTTTTCTGGTGTTACCCTTTCTTTTGTTGTTATTTAACCTTACCAGATAAGAATGCATAAAAAACATCATATCAATTTCAATTAAGAAAATAAAGCAAAAACAGGAAGATAAAAAATGGTCACCTAGAACGAGTGCAGCACCGAACCATCCAGAGATACCCCACCTTTCTCCAAGGAGAAACCATGCAAAACAAGCACCCCATACTGGCTCCAATCCATAAATTATTGCAGCTTCTGTGGCCGGTACATCACGCATTGCTGTTATCTGTTTTGTTTATATATAATTACATCAAATGTATTGTTCCCTTTTCTCAAGAACTTTTGAAAATCTTGTAATCGATCACAGTTTATCATCTTATTATCAAATGACAAGGATCCAACCCTGTCTGTTTTGAATGAAAAGAGATCTTCCCACTAATTTCTCAATGTAATGTGATAAACTAAATGACTTAGTACAGGGGTATTTATAGAAGTTAACCATTACCCAATGACTTACCTTCATGTGTGTGCAAAGCAAAATAAATAAATAAAATACATGAGAATTAAATAGTTTACCTCTACCCACAAGCATAGGCCAGTGGTGAACACACCGGTATATAAAGCTGGTATCCAAGGAAACTCCACGATCCAGTTTGACAACATTGCCCATGTCCAAGATGATGGATGAACCTCTAGGCTACCATTAATTGCGCCTCCAATGAAATACCATATCAGAGATGACAAAGCAACAACACTCACCTATGAATTAGAAGGTTATAATAGTGTTATTCAAAGAAAGTGGAAACAGAATCAGAAACAAATCTGTCACAAATGTTGACCATGCTTCCACAACACTAACCTAATATGAATGAAAAGTTAAAGATAACATGAATAAAAAAAAAACATGATTATTAGAAACTTTTCCTCAAAATTCAATAAAATTGTGGATGCATGGGTAAGAGAATTGTGAATAAACTAACCTGGAATCCAAGGACTGACATAAAGTCCTGTTTCTCTGTTTTTCTTGATACACGTTCAGTTCTTAGCATGTGTATACCAAAGAATAAGGCGCTTAAAAAGCTCAATAAATCCCCAACCTGGTATAATTGAAAGTTCATTCACTGATGTTATGTGATTAAAACAAACTTCATTGTATAATATAGGTAGTTCTCATGCTAATACAGAGAAGACTACAAGTATAACAAAAAAGTTCGTTAGATGACGCTTACACATGGAGGTGAGCCACTGGATTCCAGCAATCCAACGCCAATAATGGACGCAAGAGCTCCAAACCAAGTCCGAGCAGGAATCTTAGCTCCTAACATACCATCNCATATCATGGCTCCTTACAGTAAACATAGAAATAAAGGATGCACGCCCGGCATCAGAAGTCAGCAACGCAAGAGCCTGCATGAGATAGCCTAAACTGGCCCATAAGCCCAACTCAATTCCTGAATTGAAAGTCTGAATTTCACCCCTAGCTCTCCAAACATATGGAAGAAAAGGAACAGACGCAACTGCAAATCTCACAACGGTAAAAGCTGCAGGGTCCACAACTGCCTCAACCTCTTTCAGCACAGGTATGTTACTAGCTACGACAAATAAAATAAAAAACTAGCAAGTTTGAATATGTTTAACAGGAAATGCCTTTGAATCAACAATCATGATGCATATAGATGTTCGAACATACAAAAATGTAAAAGAAATGGACAACGGTGTAGACCAAAACATAATGTTTGTCAAAATTATTCACATAAACTCTGTTCTACTGACTTTGAAATTTAAAAAAAAATAAATAAAATAATAAAATAATAAAATAAAAAGAAAAAAAAATGCTCAGATCATAGTCAAGTGTTACAAATACCATCTATTTCAATCAAATATTTAACCAGTAGCGGAAACTATTAATCTTAATACACACATATATTCAAACCTAATAAACTTGGGGAAGGGGTACAGAGCTATGAGCCTAAACGAGAGACTAGTTTACGATCTCTAATTACTAGTTCTTATGCTTTTCAAAATCAGCATAAGCTAATTATCAGCTAGCATATAGCAATGCAGTAGATGCTACTTGGATTTGGTCTTTGCTCTAACAAAACACAATAATGAAATAAGCAGATGTTCGAGTGTTTGTCATTATTAAAAAATTGTAAGGTAAATAATTAGAATCAAACTAACTAGTTAAAAAAGGCTTATTTCAATTCAAAATAAGCTAGCAGTTTCAATAGTGCAATAACAAATTAAGCAGTTCTAATACGCATTTCCTACCATATCAAGAAGTTGATAAGTGATAAAACTAGTGATCATCTCCTGGCACACTTAATTATCATTATCAGCTGAAAAATACTTATTTCGCCATCAACTAACTACATATCCATAAAAAGTATATGTTGTATCAAAACGCCAAAAGCCATAAACGAAAACAGACAAAAATATATAGAGCATCCGCAACGGCCCTTGGTGAGTCATGGTAGTGGTCACCATTGTGGTGTGATAGTGGTGGGCATGTGGAATCCGAGCAAACGACTGTGTTTTTCTTTTCTTTTCTATTTAGTTGTTAGTGGTTGGAGTGATTATTGCGGGGTTAAAGTAGTTATAAAGTAGTTAGAGAGTAAACTTAAACTGATGTGGCGGTGACATAACAACGAAAACACATTTCAACGTTAAGAACTAATCTATTAGAATAGTAACTAAAGTGATTAAGCGAGAAATAAAATAAAAATAAGAAAGGTGAACCGCATTTTTAGATGAAATTACAAAAATAGATGCATCTCCTCTTAAATTTCTCGTTCCTCGTTTGAATTTAAAATATGTGGCTAGTAATTCTGTTCTTTTTAATTGTCTTTATCACGACTAACTAATACTCTACCAGTCAATCTAATATCAAAACAACAAAAATATAGAGTTAAAAAAAATATATATATAATACCGTAAAGCAAAGCAATAAGATTAAGCAAAAGAATACTCCGAACTTTTTTCGAAGCAAAAAGTAATCTCCGCCACAACACAACACTTCCTCCAGTCAATCTCACATCCGTTGACTTTTCACTTTGACTTTTAACAACAACATCCTTAACTGAAACCTCACAAATCTGAACCTCTTTATCACATTCAATCACTCTCCGTAAAACCTGATGATTTTCTGGGAATGTGGAATAAGATAGTCTCCGGTGAGTTAAGATGTACGGATGGCCGGAAAATGATGATTTTGATCGGAATAGTGGATGTGAGATGAACGAGTTGTGACTCAGTGATAACATGTTTTACTGAGTTGGTTTACTGTTTGGACTCGGTGGGAGTGAGTGAGTGAGTGAAAATGACAGCATTGTCCTTTTTTTTGCTTGGTTTAATTTTTTTTTTTTGTTGGTTAGGTGGGTAAAATATAATATTGGTTAAAAACTAAAAATAGCATGTGGTGTATGATATAGTAACATTTTTTAATATTCACAACTAGATAGTATTTCAGATTTTTAATAGTGAATACTTTTATAAATTCAAATATGTGTATAAGATGTTGCTTGGTCTTCCTGGAAGCGGTTCTTTATCTTCGGGCAAGGGTAGGTAATGGTATTATAAATATCTACTTACTACCTCTTTCATATACTTCGCTTCGGAAGGATTGGGTATGTTGTTGGTACCAAACGCGTACTAAACATATGTGGAAAAATCCCGTGCAAATGTGTGCAGCATAATTGATTATTCTCGTGACCGTTTCTGATTCTACTTAGTTACCCCAAGCCCTTAAGGTAAGAAGTAAGTCAAGCTCGCGCACGGTCACCCAAGCCCATAAATGGATGAGGTTTTTTCATGTTCAGTCGCGAGCTTTTACTCAAATGTATGCGCCCTAATTGATGTATTCTTGTAACCGATTCTGACTCTACCTGGTTATTCCAAAATGTATGCCTAGTGATGTTTTAACTCTCGACCTCATGTTAGAAGGTTTCATGCCTTAACTGCAAAATTACATATTTAAACAAAACTATTGGTCATATGATACATGTTCACCTTATCGACAAGATTGGAGCATTTGGTCATACTGATAACGTGTGGAATACAGATTAAAACTTATGATCAATATATACTGGTAGTTATATACATGTTAAAAATTACAGCTTATATTATCTCCTCTTGCTTTTTGCCGTGGCGCAAAGTTCAGACCGGGAGAGACCTTACATATTGTATAGTGAAAACTGAAAACATTACCTGATTTCTATATACGAGTATTTGTTAAGCTATATACTTCTCTAGAAAATTGTGTCCAATATATATACTATGTAAGATGTGTGCATATTTACTATTTTGGGCTATAATTACTTCTTCAATAAATCGGAGACATCTTTTTTGGAGCTGACTGGAACTGGAGTAGCAGAAAGCCCGTTTTGCATATTTGAAAGACGAGCGATATCCTCTTTGTTATTTGAACTGTCAAGTTTTTCAGATGAAGCGCCAATAATTTGCACCATTAAACTTCCACTTAAAACAAGTGCAGCACCAAACCATCCAGAAACGCCCCATCTTTCTCCAAGGAGAAACCATGCAAAACCAGCACCCCATACTGGCTCCAACCCGTATATTACGGCCGTTTCTGTTGCTGATATATCACGCATTGCTGTCATCTGTTTGAATTGATAGTAATATATGAGCTCAAAAAATGCGAGAATGATAAACTAAAGTACTAAACTATCTGGTACATTACAAGTATAATTTACATAACCATTAACCAATATTACCTGGTACATTACAACTATCTGTCAAATTAGGGGATATCTGGGATTGCTTATTTGAAACTGCTTATCTGCTAAAATTAAGCTAAGTGCTTATTACTATTAAAAAATAATAATAAACAGATATGCAATTTCATCTGAACATTCAAAACTGTTTCCCTAGTTTAAAAGTAAGAAAATAGGCAATCAAATTAGCAATCCCAAACACCCTCTTAGCTCATGTTATCAAGAACAATACATGAGTATTTTAATATCTTACCTCGATCCATAAGCATAAGCCAGTTGAAAACACCCCTGTATATAAAGCTGGTACCCAAGGGAATTCCACAAACCAATTTGAGAACATTTCCCAAGTCCAAGATGATGGATGATACTCTAGGCTACCATCAGTTGCGCCTCCAATGACAAACCAGATAATAGATGACAAAGCAACAATACACACCTATGAATTACAGCGTTGGAATAGTATTAATTAAATATAATAGAAAGACAAAGATAATTTGTTGAAAATTTTACCCAAATAATGTAATCAAAGAAAATAAACCTCATGTGCAAGAACTGGCAAGAAGTTCTGTTTGTCTGTTTTCCTTGATATGTGCTCAGTTCTTAGCATGTGTATGCCGAAAAATAAGGCGCTTAAAAAGTTAAACAAATCACCAACCTGCAAAAAATGAGGCTCCATTTACCAGCTCTAAAGGTGATATGCTTGAAGGCTTAAGTAGATAATGCTTACACAAGGAGGTGAGCCGCTGCATTCCAGCATTCCGACTCCAATAATGGACATAAGAGCACCAAACCAAGTACGAGTAGGAATCACTGATCCGAGCATGCCATCGATCAAGGGAACCACAATTACCTGGTTTAGTCATATAATAATATCAGTAAACACGCCACTTATACAGACAATAATGATTTAAATTACAAATTTTATTAATAGATTCTTACAGTGAACATAGAAATAAAGGATGCACGCCCAGCATCAGAAGTCAGTAGTCCGAGGGCTTGTGTGAGATAGCCTAAACTGACCCAAAAGCCCAACTCAATTCCTGAATTGCGAGTTTCAACGTCATCCCAAGATCTCCAAGCAAACGGGAGAAATGGAATGGCCGAAACAACAAATCTTACAACAGTAAAAGTTGCAGGGTCAATGATGGCTTCAACCTCTTTCAACACTGGTATGTCACTAGCTAAAACAGTTGAAACAAATAATTTGCGTAAACATCTTCAGCTGAAAGTGTCTTTTTATCAGCAAACATGAGGCATGTATATCATATATGTATAAACATAGACAAATGTAAAGCATATGTGCAATGTTTAGACCAATTAATAGTTAAGTCAACCATATTTTCCATGCCAGCACATAAACTCTGTTCATCCTGTTTCCATGAACTTTGCTCCAAAATTGTTTTAATTTTAATCACTGTTTAAAGCCTTACAGCAACTATTGTAAACCCTTTTCAAGAAAGGCGTATAATGCTTATGTGTCTTTCAGCCATCCTGCTCAAAAAAGTCCACATAATGTTCCAAGGTCCAGATTGTTGTAATGATTATACCACATCTGTCGCATCCTACTGATGCAATGAATTATCATCAGGGAAAATTAAAATGCACGAGACAGATTCATGAAGCTACATAGGCGCCTTATCAGATTCATTAACAACTAAAGCACAAGTGTTTATATCAGAACACACTTGATAATAAAACTATGGGGACATGACGAAATTCAACTTTTGTTCTTAAACAGATCTAACAAAATAACAACCAACTCTCCACTATTAAATTAAACGAGTATTCACCAAGGAGCTGAACCATAAATCCTCAAAGGGGACCGAAATTACCAACACTTATTGGTGGAAAACTTATCAAGGGGGTGTTTGGCATTTGTTTTACTTTTGAATGTGGGCAATATAATACTATCAGAATTCGATAATTAGATGTTTGGAAGCGCTTCTCCCGTTTGAACTGGTAATAATCATATAAATGCTGTTTGAGTGTATGTATAATTCTGCTTATATAAGGATCTACATGTAAAACAACAACTATAATCATTTAATCATAAAAACTTTTGTTGCAGCTACTACTAAACTTTATTGACCCCAACGCCGAACTTCGCCCTAAATCTATGATTATAAACAAAGTTTTGTATAAAAACATATAAATAAACAGAAACTGAAACTTTAGATTAAGATTGAGTAACTTACCATAAACTAAAGTAATAACATTAAGCAAAATGATACTCCTCACTTTCTTGGAAGCAAAAAATATCCTCCGCCACAACGCTCGTCTTCCAAATAACGATTTCAACTTCACATTCAGCAACTTGTTCTGCTTGTTTTTCTTCTTCGGTAAATTCGCAAATTTACCCACTGTAACTAAATTTTCACCGCCCGTAACTTTGTTCTCCGATTTCTCTTTTGCATTACTAGATCCAGCACCACAGCACAACGTCGTATAATGAACATGAGGAAAAGTATAGCTAGTGAATAAAGCTCGTTTTCGGTTAGCGAAGATTAACGGGTGAACAGAGATCGAAGAACATGATGATCTGATTATTGATGATGATGAAGACGATGAATATTGCCATGGTGATGGGGTAGACATGATCAAGTTTCAAGTTAAGTTACTGGTTATAGACTTATAGTTATGAGTTGTTCATTTATTTATATTATTTTTTTGAAAATTAGTTACGAGTGTGATATAACGTTATTGTGGTGGGTAATGTTATGCTTCTCTCACTCGCACGTTTATTTTGTTTTCAAAACAAAGTCAAATGTACAAGAAGGCCGTGTGTTACATCGGTGGTACATAGATTTTTATGAATAGTTTTTTAGATTTTTAGATGTCAAAATGTAAAAACTGGAATTCTTAAAGGGAATAGCTCATAACCCCAACAAATTTTCTAAAGCGTTTTGGCCGTACAATAGCAACGTATTTTTTCAAATGTACCGATCTAGTATGCGTATTATTTTTCGTCCCACTTAATGTAATGTACTTTCATGTTTTGTACTAATCTACCCCACCAAACTTGTTTTACGGGCAACAATTTTTTTTTTTTTTTTTTTTTTTTTTTTTTTTTTTTTTTTTNTCTTAACAAAATGATTACATCGAATTTTGTTTAAAACACTACTGTTTTGTAAGATCCATTATACAAAACCGCTTTTAAAGAAGTCTTCGATTGAAACAATTAAACAATATCGCATATTACATAATGTTTTTTTTTTTTTTTTGCCACATATGCAGCCACGTTGGATTTCCGCTAAGATATACTTTCATGTTTCGTTCCTGTGGTTTGTTGGGTGTAACGAAAATCGTCCATAGACTTTTTTTTCTCAGATCTTTGTTTGTTTTTATACGTTTTCGTCCATTTTTATACGTTTCTGTCTGTTTTTATGCGTTTTCATCAGTTTTATACGTTTTCAAACGTGTCTATCCGTTTTATCCGCTTTTATCCATTTCCGTATGTCTTAATGCGTTTTTGTCCGTTTTTATGCATTTTTGTCCGTCTTTTAAGCATTTTTATACGTTTTTGTCCGTTTCTATGTGTTTTCTTATGTTTTCATACGTTTCTATCCGTCTTTATCCGTTTTTGTACGTTTTTATGCATTTTTGTCCATTCTTTCCGTTTTTGCATGTTTTTTATGCGTTTTTATACGTTCTAGTTTGTTTTGTTCGTTTTTATCTCGCTTTCATCCTTCCCATTTGTGTTCGTAGGCCTTTTAAGACGGGTTGCAACCAAGTAGGTAATTCAATATTTCTAAATCTAATACATTTTTTATTCGATTTAGAAAGTAGGAAACTAGAAATATATAGGCAAAGTAATACAAAAAGAAGCGTTTTTATCCGTTTTCATACGTATGAAACCATACACAAATATGAGAAAATGGACAAAAACGTATAAAGATGGATAAGATCCATGCAATTTACTCAAGTATTAAATATGCCACGTAGGCATTTTTTCGGGTTTTCAAACTTTTTTTCCGGTAGCCAGTCAACTTATGGGTAGAATGGAACAAAACTTGAAAGTTCATTACATTAAGTGGGACAAAAAATAGTACGCGTACTAGATCGGTGCATTTGAAAAAGTATGTTGCTATTGTACGGCCAAAACCCTTTTTCTAAAATTGCCTCTTAAGTTTTTTAAGACTATCAAATTAATCTCTAAGATACATTAACCATTACTAGAAGATTACTCGTGCATAACAATGACAACGTATAGTTTTTAACAAAAGTTAGTTACAAAAATTTGTGTGTGCGTCTTTTAGTTTATTGCAATTTTTAGTTTCTTTGTTGATTTGGTCGCAAAGCGATATTTTTGGTTAGGTGGTGTAAAAGAAGGAGAAAAAGGGAAATTTATGAAGTAAATGAGAGTGTAGAAAATTTGTGGGTTAAATTGTAATTAACTATTTTTGGTCATTATGGTTTGATGGGTGTAACACTTTTTAGTTTGATAAATCTCGGATCCTGTCCTGAAATGCAACACCTGTCACGAGTTTAGTCCATTTTCACTAATATCGTCAATTTGACTTGGTTTGGCTGTTAAATAGGAGGATACTTTCATCATTTAATGTATTCTATTATAAAAATTAACAAAATAAATTAGGGGTCTACCCACCCACTCACAAACAATCCAAAGTGTAGTCCTAAATTTGATATTAACGACATATGTTGAGTAAATAGGGAAAAAGTGGATTCAATCGTTCGGGTAACACGTGTGAAATATATATCTCCTAGTTTCTTTATGAGTTTGGGGGCAGCGATCTCACGTAGGTAGCTCAAAAAGTCAGTCTTTATTTTTGCATTAAAAGCACACAAGACATCATCAAAGGAAGGCCCAGAAGTTACAATACCAGAATATCGGAGCAACTTAGTCTGCAAGCTAGCATATCGGAGTCTAGATGCAAGGAATGCATAGTTTAAGACATCACCTGTAGAGTAAACACCAAGCCCCCCAAACACAAAGAGTAAGGTCGCAAGCCTCCATTGCCAATCACCAAAAGCAGTGACAATAAGTTCTAGAATAGAATGAAGTGCCATATCAAATGAAATCTAAGCACGCTCAAAGACCTTGGGAGAGCATGTTCTCAAAGCATAATATAATTTGGAAATATCGTAACAAGCATGAAGGAACAACAACTCACTGAGGGTCATTAATCTTAGCAACAGTACCCATAAGCTCAGTGGTTGTAGCAACTCTTTTCATAACAAGCTCACCGCTAAAATCAAAGTCAACATAGCATGGCAACCCAGTATTTTAACATCGTGTAAAGGTCGGGAAATATTAGGCGGGAAACACCTGTAAGCCTGCTTCTATGGTCTTCCTTTGGCGAAAAAAATCGGTTTGATTAATGTTGAGGTGCAAACTGCAACAAGATCTATCTACCATAATAAGCTCTAAAGCCTTCCTCACGACCATAGTATCTCCAATAATAGTGGCATCATCCAGATACCAAGCTTGAAGGAAAAGGATATAAGAGTCTCTAATCTTACATACCAAAGGATGGCAAAAAGCAGAAGTCCAAGAGGATTACCTTGTTGCACACCTTGGTACGACTATAAGGTGTGTTCCCTATAATATAATCTAGCTGGGCTAGAGTAATAAAATTCCACCAACGTAAAATAGTAGGACAACAAAGGCGAACCTCTTGAAGCATAACCTCACAATCCACCAAATGGAAGGCATTTTTGAAATCCACCAACAACATTGAAAGACCCACACCATCTCCACGGTCTTCAATCAACCGATTCATGGCATGAAGAATAGCCTCACTTCCTCCAGACACCCTAACACCAAACTGTAGATTATTTAAATAACCATCCAAAGAATAGCCAATCGTACCAGCACTAACCTTGGAAACTAAACGCCTCCAAACGGTCCCCACAACAATAGTACGGGTACCACCTCCGGGCTTGACTAACGGTGTAAGAGGAGCACTAGCAATATACTAACCCAAGACCCTGTGGCATTTACCATCAAGAAAGATATTCACTACTTGGGTGATAGAAGCAACCACATCAGAAATAGCCACAACAACACCATTTAAACAATCCAAAAGGTGTTGGGCACGCAAACCATCCCGACCATAATACCTACCACGAGGCAAAAGTGGCGTTATTCCTCAGCTTGTGAGATAGGCTTTGGTCGAACCCTCTTCCTCCTGGAGTTGATGTAGACCTACACTCGAGATTACTCCTCAGGCAAAAGTGGCACTTCAACACTGGTATGTCACTAGCTATAACAGTTGAAACAAATAATTTGCATAAACATCTTCTGCTGAAAGTGTCTTTTTTATCAGCGAACATGAGGCATGTATATCATATATGTATAAACATAGACAAATGTAAAGCATATGTGCAATGTTTAGACCAATTAATAGTTAAGTCAAACATATTTTTCATGCCAGCACATAAACTCTGTTCATCCTGTTTCCATGAACTTTGCTCCAAAAATGTTTTAATTTTAATCACTGTATAAAGCCTTACAGCAACTATTGTAAACCCTTTTCAAGAAAGGCGTATAATGCTTATGTGTCTTTCAGCCATCCTGCTCAAAAAGGTCCACATAATATTCCAAGGTCCTGATTGTTGTAATGATTATACCACATCTGTCGCATCCTACTGATGCAATGAATTATCATCAGGGAAAATTAAAATTCACGAGACAGATTCATGAAGCTACATAGGCACCTTATCAGATTCATTAACAACTAAGGCACAAGTGTTTATATCAGAACACACTTGATAATAAAACTATGGGGACACCGGACATGATGAAGTTCAACTTTTGTTCTTAAACAGATCTAACAAAATAACAACCAACTCTCCACTATTAAATTATATTCACCTAGGAGCTGAACCATAAATCTGCAAAAGGGACCGAAATTACCAACACTCATTTGGTGGAAAACTTATCAAGGGGGTGTTTGGCATTTGTTTTACTTTTGAATGTGGGTGATACAGTATTACCAGAATTCGATAATTAGATGTTTAAATGCGCTTCTCCCGTTTGAACTGGTAATAATTATATAAATGCTGTTTGATTGTATGAATAATTCTGCTTATATAAGGATCTACATGTAAAACAACTAAATAATCATTTAATCATAAAAACTTTAGTTGCAGCTAAACTTATTATCTCCTCCTTATTTTAAAACGCAATAATCATATAATCACTTTCAAAATTAAACGCCAAACACCGCCCTAAATCTATAATTATAAACAGAATTTTGTATAAAAACATATAGGAAACTTTAGATTAAGATTGAGTAACTTACCATAAACTAAAGTAATAACATTAAGCAAAATGATACTCCTCACTTTCTTGGAAGCAAAAAATATCCTCCGCCACAACGCTCGTCTTCCAAATAACGATTTCAACTTCACATTCAGCAGCTTGTTCTGCTTGTTTTTCTTCTTCGGTAAATTCGCAATTTTACCAACTGTAACTAAATTTTCACCGCCCGTAACTTTTTTCTCCGATTTCTCTTTTGCATAACTAGATCCAGCACCACAGCACAACGTCGTATAATGAACATGAGGAAAAGCATAGCTAGTGAATAAAGCTCGTTTTCGGTTAGCGAAGATTAACGGGTGAACAGAGATCGAGGAGCATGATGATCTGATTATAGATGATGATGATGACGATGAATATTGCCATGGTGATGTGGTAGACATGATCGAGTTTCAAGTTAAGTTACTGGTTATAGTTATGAGTTGTTACTCATTTATTTATATTATTTTTTTGAAAATTAGTTACGAGTGTGAAATAACGTTATTGTGGTGGGTTATGTTATGTTTCTCCCATTGGCACGTTTATTTTGTTTTCAAAACAAAGTCAAGTGTACAACAAGGCCGCGTGTTACATCGGTGGTACATAAATTTTTATGAATAGATTTTTAGATGTCAAAATGTAAAAAGTGAAATTCTTAAAACCCCAGCAAATTTTCTAAAATCGCCTCTTAAGTTTTTCAAGAATATCGAATTTAATCACTAACAAACATTAACCATTGCTAGAAGATTACTCGTGCATAACAACAGCGGAGTATAACTTTTGACAAAATTTAGTTGCGAAAATTTGTGTGTGCGATTTTTAGTTTATTGCAATTTTTAGTTTTTTTTGGTTTTAGTATTAAAGCGATATTTTTGTGTAGGTGGTGTAAAAGAAGGAGAAAACGGGAAATTTATGAAGTAAATGATAGTGTAGAAAATTTGTGGGGTAAATTGTAATTAACTACTTTTTTGTCATTGTGCTTCGACGGGTGTAACACTTTTAGTCTATTAATTTGAAAAATCTCGGATCCTGTCCTGAAATGAAACACTTGTCACGAGTTTAGTCCATTTTCACTAACACCATCAATTTGACTTGGTTTGACTGTTAAATAAGGGGATACTTTTGTCATTTTATGTATTCTATTATAAAAATTAACAAAATAAATTAGGGGACTACCCACCCATTCACAAACACTCACTCATCCTATCCACACACACACACACACACACACACACACACACACACACACACACACACACACACACACACATCAAACACTCCTTCTTATCACAAACACATTAACATACTCTCACTCTCTCTAGTTCTGTCCTTCTCCAAATGTCCGACCAACTACCACCGGCTCCAACCACTACATTATTAGATGATAAATAAGCCCAAGTCCATTTGTGGGTTTAGGGTTTCCAGGGTTACCTCTGTGGCTCTATATATGTGCCTCAATCAAAATCATAACCTATTGGGTTTTCATTGTTTAACATGGTATTAGAGCGGTGTTGGTCCTTTTTACTTGATTAAAGTTAACTACAAAGTTAATCTAACCAAGTTCCATGTTGTAACAATGCAGTGATTAAAAACTTAAAGTACATAAACGTAAAAGATAAGAGACAATATTTTTTAACGTTTAACTCTTTATTAGAAATCAATCAAAAGAATTATACCCAAATGTTTGCGGAATAACACTTGGGATTGAATGACAAGTATGGTGTGTTACTCCTCACTAAACTCAAGCTAAGCTTAAGTGACAACTAAAGGTACATCTAAGTTAATCTTAGGTACTGGGTTGTTCTTTGGAGGAGTAAAAGTGTTTGTGAATGTCTAAGCATTAAGTGCACAAACTTAAAACTTTTACTCCTCGTTTATGATTCTATTTATACACAAGTATAATACAACCTTTACCTAAAAGACAATGATGACATAAGTCTACAATGGACAAAATGCATAGGCATTTTGTCTCTGTTACATAAGACTATAAGTAGTAAAAGACAAGGCTGCTTTCCATGCATCAATGTTGACACACACTTGGTCTTTTATCCATTCAGGGTAAGTTGACCTTTGCATGATAAGGACCACCCCTTATCCATTCAAACTTATCCCGCCTAATCCCGCCTTTACTTCAGTCTTCATGTCTTCATTCTTTAGTTGTTCAGTGAGGAGCCTTTTGGGATTCAGTGAGTTATTGTCATCACTCACTGAATCCATCACCTCCTTCTTTGGCTCATGTATCATTCACTGAGTTCCGCCTCACTGAATGGAGAACCTTTCTTCTTAGGTTCGTCCTGAGCATCTTGAAGATGACTCACTGAATGATTGTTCATTCAGTGACTTGATTATGTTTAAGGTTGTCCAACACTTAGGTTATTTTATGTTCAAATCCTACTTTAAGGAACTTTGGGAATTCAGTGACCCAACAAGCGGATCTGATCCTCAGACCTAGGTGGCTAAGTTGAGCCGCCTCTTTTATGTCACCCCATCAAACCCTAGCTGCCACCATTTATCTATTTTCCAAAACAAATAAATAAATAAATAAGTCTATGATTTTCATTTATTTTTGTTTCTTTGCTTTTGCTGATGTTGCATGGTGAAGATTAATCTTTACTTGTTATCGGATGTCTTCATCAACAAATATGTTATTCACTTTTGCTACTGATTTGCCTTTATTGCTGCTTGAAGAATTGCTTCCGCTTGATGCCGGAATTCTTCATCGACAAATTATGTTTTATTGCATTAATGGGTAACTATCATTAGTTTTGTTTTTATAGTTAGCTTCATATTTTAATAATTATATTTTTTTCCTCCAATTCGAGCTTTAGCGATTTGGCCGCTCGAATTGCGACAGATTATTGGATGATAAATATGCCCAAGCCCGTTAGTGGGTTTAGGTTTCTAGGGTTAGTGTAGCAACCCACTAACTTCCCCACTGGTTTCCCATAGGTTAGCTAAGCCCTACTAACTTAACTTAGGCCCTCACTAAGCATTATCTAGGTTAGTTATGCCTATATCTTTTTCCCGAGTATGTCAAGTCTAGGTTATAAACATATTTTCACTAAGTAATCTATCACTCTAGTATACTATATCTATCAGAAACCCTAAACAAACCCTAATTGCACCTTATGTGTTTACGATTATCTCTAAAACCCTAATTGCTTATCTAAACTAGTTTGAAAGTGTTCAAGGCTTAGGTATGAGTTACATTAGCAACATTAGGATATCTTAGACTTCCTAGACCATAGTACAACTCCCTAGAACTTAGGTACAAGCACCTCAAGCACCTCAACCAAGTAACTTAGCACCTTACCTACCCTAAGCACCCTACCAAGCACCTCCCTAAGTAGCTTACAAGGAGGTGGATCACCTCCTTGTCACCTCCTTAGGTCGCGGCTCAAACACCACCACAAACACCCTATAGCGCCCCCTACCTACTCCTAGCCATGACTAGTCACCACCACTAGCTTGTATTAGTCACCACTAGCTGTGGTTAGTCACCTCCCCCCCCCCTCCACTTGCCACCTTCTGTACCTTATACATTCTGTAGTACTAGTCCCATAGAAGCCTTAGAAGTCGAATAGTATAGCCAAGAACCCTTGTCGAAGTCAAAACCTAGCCGAGAAAACCATAAACCCTCGTTAGACCTCCACTTGACCACGTAAGCTTAATCTTTGATCCTATTAGCTTTAGTACTGACCTAGGATAGTTATGATATGCCTTAGAACCCCTAGGAACCTAAGCTAGAGCCTTGATCATTTTCTTTTACAACTTTTCATTTTGAAACCCTAATTTAGGTCAAATTGTTGTTTAAGTGCTATAATGCCTTATCTTGTGCTATATGTTAGTTTAGGTAACTTTGTTAAGCATATATAAGCTAAACATAAGCTAGGAAACTCTTTTGTTGCATAAAAATATAGTTTCCATAGTTTTAGGACTAGTTTTGCAAATGTTTTCATGCATAAGGGTATATATGGTAAATTTCTAAAAATATGAAGTCTAGGGACTATTTTTGACATTTCTTAGAAGTAATAAGTATAAGGACCCTTTTTGCAAAGATCTAAAACCTTAGGATAAAAAGTAAAATTAGTTATAAACTTATAAGGACTAGTTTTGCAAATATTATTAAGTTAAGGGTACAAAAGGTAAATATTGAAAGTTAATATAGTTTAAGGACCATTTCTGTCATTTCTTTAAAATATATAAGTATAGGGACTAATTATGTGAAATCTAGAAAGTTAAATGCTTAATATATGTATATTTGAATGTTTAGGGTAGAAATTGTAAAATATGTGAACTTGAAGGGTATAAACGGACTATTTTCATATAATTATCAAAAACCTATTTTTATTTAACAACATAACATAATACTAGGGAACTTCATGTGAGGGGTTTCATTTGGGTATTCGTTTTGACTAGTTTGCTGGGTTTACAATGTGTGCCCTGGCTCCTCAAACGTTTACTACATGACCTCTGGATTATGATGGCTCGAACAGTGTTATGTTATATCTAATATCTAATAACAACATGACACAATACTAGGGAGTTTCATGTGAGGGGTATGTACTTCTGAATTATGATGGCCCGAACGGTATTATGTTAATCAACATAATACAATACTAGGGAGCTTCATATGAGGAGTATGTACTTCTGAATTATGATGGCCCGAACGGTGTTATGTTATATCTAAATCTAGAAACCCTAAGAGTGATTATTTGAGAAAACCTAAACTAGGACTTGACGTACAAACACTTACACTACCCTTAGGATACGTGAGTAAGCTGTCTAAACCTCTATCCCACTTACCTTAGACCCAGGTGAGTTTTCATAGCCTCACCTTTAAATGCTTTACAACCCTGTGAGGGGGATACATGCTTTAAACCGAATACAAGTCTTTTTCTTTAGTTATTGCACGAGTGTTACTATCTGCCACCACTACAAAACTAAATTCATGAACCATAATCACTTGTGAGTGAACGCGAATATAATTGATAGATCTATTGGAGTTTGACAACTCCCGTTGGTTTGCCTGTATCGGGGTACCAATAAGTATTATATTTGAAAACTCTCTAAAGGATTAACTTTGGCAAGTTATCCTTTCTGTCCCATCATGGTTTAGTCTGCAGTGCCCCATAATCTGGACCTGTTAACGAGTGGTTCATGAGCTTAGTGCAATAACTTTCTCTCTCTAAAACTTTTCCACACATAGGGTTTAAGCTGAACCCTGTGGAACTTGTATTCACTCTATATCTACTTAAACGTATGACTCTCACTCAACCTTAGTGTTGAGCTTTAAGCATGTTATCCTAGGTAATTGAGCTCTTTAGGAACCCTGGCATGGTGTGACACTGGACATGAGGACGTCCAGACTAGTTATCATTCACCTTCTTTTGCTTTAAAACGTATCTTAGGGACCTCTCTTTTGGTAAAAGTACATCTTTTACAGTAAAAACTCTGATGAATAAATGAATGATAACTCCTTTTTCAAAAACGTCTCTTTTCGAGTCGTTTTCTATTATCATGTCTTTGTATCCATGAAGTAATACCCCAGATCAAATTCCGCTGTGATCTATGAAAAATGGGGGTGTTACAGTTACATAGATCTATGTATGTGCCTCAATGAAAATCATAACCTATGGGGTTTTAATTGTTTAACATCACCTCCGACAAAAATTAAGACGCGACAGTTACCACCACCGACCGCTATCAACCAACACCCACCGCTAGTCACTACCACCTCTATTTTCTTTCTCTTTCACATACAGCATCTCAAAACATACACAACCCACTGTCGTCTCCCCAAATTTTACAAAACTAAGAAACCTAACCCTAGAAATTCAACTCAAATCACCAATTAACTCATAATGAGTAATTCACATTTAAACAACACAACTATTTCAACGAGTTCCTGCAAATTTAATAAAAAAAACAAAAAATCCCTAAATTTTATACAAATTACGAAAACCACCACCAACTACTGAACACCAAATCTGGTGGTGGTGGTGGTCTCATGGTGTTGGCAGTAGGAGGAGGGGTTTTGAAAAAAATGTTGCTTTTTTTGTGTGTTTGATAATGATTGTGGAAGTGTTTATGTTTGTGTTTGGTTTGACTTTTATATGTATGTTGTTTTTTATTTTTGTTGTATGATGTATGTGTAACATTACAAAATCGTGTTTTTTTTCTTTCTAGATATAATATGCGTACGTGTTTGTGTTTTAATAAAATGTATGTGTTTTATGTGTAAATAATACTAATAATAAATTTAAAAAAAAATAGCCGAAGGCTATTTCAGCC
The DNA here is from genome assembly GCA_014162995.1 of Artemisia annua. Lineage (NCBI taxonomy): Eukaryota > Viridiplantae > Streptophyta > Magnoliopsida > Asterales > Asteraceae > Artemisia > Artemisia annua. Next base: position 21,683 of record LBNU01027827.1, on the reverse strand, counting down.
ATTTTGTATTATCGTAAGAGGGTATTTTAGTGATTTCGCAGTATTAAACTAGTCAAACTAACAGTCAACTAAAATTTGGACCAAACCCGTGACGGATGTTTCATTTCAGGACAACATTTGAGGTTTTTCAAACTAATGGATTAAAAGTGTTACACCCTGTAAATTACAAGGACTAAAATATAGCTAACTCTTAAAAGTTTTAAGCAAAATCACTTTCCAATATCATAATCTTTATGAAAGGCAAAAGATTGTTAATCTTTGCTTTGCTGATTATTTTTTTATTTTCACTCATGGTGAGGCTTTTTCTGCATATGTAAAAATTCGCATTTTTCAGATCATTATTTAGTCACTTACTTTTACTATTTATTTTAATTTCGCAAAACTTAAATTTTATGGGTAACCGGATAGGTCACTCGCGTACGTCGTTACACATACATTTAACTTGAACCGACTCTAGACTACGCTTAGTCTACATGTTTTATGCATTTTGTTTTCCTTACTTACATACTTTATATGTCACATTTTTAGTTTCCCGTTTCTACGTAAACATCTCCATTTTACGTTTTCAATTATCGGGATCAAACTACATACCCTATAACTTAATAACTACACAAATTAAACCCACTATCCCCCCCCCCCCACTAGCTCTATACCCACACCCACATACATTTGTCCAACACTTAGACAAGTGTCCTCTTAACCTTTCATGCCTTCACCATCTTAATACAACTCATAATACATGCAATTTTGCTAGATCTACCAAAAACTCAACCTCTTGCTTTATCATTCTCCTTTTGTTGTACAACCAACAACACCATCACACTATTTCTATCTTAATACAACTCATGATATTGTGTATACTTGATATTGTGTTATTTGAAAGTTGATTATCCTTTGCACTTTCCAAAACAAATCCCATAATCATCATTGTCTAATCTTTTCTTTCTTAATAACAATGTGATTAATCCCTTAATCAATCATTTGATTTAACACTTTCATCAAATAAACCTTAAACCATTTCAAATCCTTTAAAATCTTATACCCAATATTTCCTTACACACATTGTACTCGCTTGTACTTATTGTCTCCCCCATTCTCTTACTTAACCACATCAACATCTTATTCACCACATTCTTTTCTAACCAACACAATTCAAATACATCACCACATGCTCTTCCTCTTCTCCATTTAAATTTGAAATTTACAAAGCTTCTCTCTCACACCTCATTCTCACTCATACTCTCTCTTTCTATAATTCAAATCCAAATCTCTCTCTCACACACGACATCCTTCCTTCCCTTACACACTTTACCAACTCACACTCTCCCGTCCAACATTCAAATTTGAATTCACCCTTAGGCTCCTAATCACATCACTCTCATATCCATACAACTCATCTCTCTAATTCATCACATGGGGTTAATTTGAATCCAAGCGAAAGGCTCCCCATCACATCAAGCCAACTCATTCCAACTCATCCTAACTCACTTAACCTAACCATGGTTTCTTTCTAACCTAACTTCTCAGTTCTCACATACACTTCCCTCCCTCACATAATTTGAATTTGAAATTCAAATCATAACCCTCCCCCCTCTCTCTCTCACATACACATACACACAACATCTACACTTCCTTTCTAAGAAAATAATATTCCTATGGCATATTCTTTCTTTCTATCTATGCCATGTGAGGAATACCTATTACACCCTTATCCAATTATATATTCTCTCTTTCCTTCTTTGATAATTGGTTAATGATGATGTACCCTCCGATTAGGTCGAAGGGATCGTAACCTACATATCGAAGGCTCTGGTCAGCCTCCTAAAATATTCAATGGCGTAAAACTAATCATTTATGATCTAGTTACCAATTGGGAATTCGCCAATCGAAGGATTAAGCCCTTCAGGGTATATCCTACGATGATATTAGGACGGGGCTCTAGCAAGACCAAGTCTCACCCACGTCTACTCTTTCTCCCTGGTTCTCCCGCCAAAATAGGAAGAGTGGACCACTAAGTCTTAGTGGTTACCACAAATCATGGGACGCCCCCATGATCTCCTAGAATCGTGTAAACACTCTCCAAGGTTATTTCTTCCCCTATAAATAGTCTTGGACGAGTTGAAATCTGGTATGCAATCTTTACTACTCCACTTTACTTCACTTTTACTAAACTTTTCATACCAAATACTTATTCACACGCCGGAGGTGGTTCGCAGGGCCCAACCCCTGCGCAATCACTTAATGTAGTGTCTTCATATTTCTTATTTCATGTTACATTCAAGCTTAGCGCAACCACAACACCCCATTATATCCTTCGATCACCATCGTAGGCCTGGTCGTGCAATTTATTGTACAATCAGTGGCGCCATCCGTGGGACCCGCTACAATTAGTCCCGTTATATCCAAGCAAATAACCAGTCAAATACACCCGCTATTTGCCGGCATGAATCCAGAGAGAGAAGTTACACCCCCACCGGGTTTCTCGACCTTAACACCAATACCACCAACTGACTCTAACAACCTTCCCCCAATTACGGCGTCCACGTTCACTACACGATCTCACCCAGAAATAACACCCAATCACCATGCTTCGACCTCAGTTAATCCGAAGCCTGTCATTAGCCTGGCCTTTGTCGTAGCCAACTACGAAGAGTTGGAATCACTATTAAGGGCTCGAAGGAGACAAGTCCGGAACACGGAGATGCGAAGAGAGTTGGAATACTCTAGTGATGATTATGATGAGGAGATGGAGATGGAGCCGAGGCCCTAGGCGCAGGGGGTCGCGCATTCTGCTCTGAGAGAAGGATCCCCTTCTGATAGAAGGAGGGTAGAAGGTCCGTTGGTTTCGAAGGAGTCCCTGAAAGGGCTCTCACAAGAAGAGAATGAGTAATGGCTGAGGGTTCCAATGGAAGGAGCCAACGAAAGGAAAACATGGAAGTAAATCTTCCTCCATTGTTAGCTGCCCATTTGGGGAGAACTGAAGCAGGGGTTCCGTTGCAGCCTTCTCACGCGTCCGGCGTAGAAGGCAATCCGCCTCCATTCAATATGGTAGGAAACCTTCCTCCCAATGGTATGTATCCCCAATTCCACACTCAGGCTTATCCTCAAAACTTTTACCCTCAAGTAAATGGACAACCTAGTAGCCAAAGTTTTCCACAAGCCACAGCACCCTTCGGGCACCCCATAGCTTACCCTCCATATACCATAAATAATAGTTATCCCTTCAACCTGAATACACCTTATCATCCATATCCTAACCAAACCCCTTCGGGAATACCCCTAACTATAATCCATACCCTAGCGTCCCTATGGGCGTAACACCTTATAATTGCCTGTATTCGGAGCCCACAGGATCCTCAACACCTTTCGTAAGATGGATCGAAGACTATCCTTTACCCGATGGACTGAAGATGCCTTCACACATAGGTACTTACGACGGAAAGGGGGATCCAGATAATTTCTTACACTTGTTCGAAGGGGCAATCAGGATGCAGAAGTGGGTCATGCCCGTAGCCTGTCACATGTTCACATACACTCTAAAAGATTCCGTTCGTATTTGGTGGAATGGTCAGAAGCCAAGCGGCATTGTGAACCTCGATGACTTAAAGGCTAAGTTTCGCTCACACTTTAGCCAACAGAAGAAGTTCACAAGAACTCACTTAACAGTACACAACATCAAACAGAGGGATAACGAAAGTACGAGGGCCTTCGTCATAAGATACACAGACGGAACCCTTCATATTCTAGGCCTACATGAAGATCAGCGAATATCTGGTTTCGTACATAGCCTCCGAAACCAAACTTTGGTGGAGTTCTTATCCACCGACCTTCCAGCCACATACAAGGGTCTCATGGAGAAGACATACACCTAGATAGAAACCAAAGAAGTGTCCACTAACGGAGCTCCGATTGAAAGTAGGGAACACAACAACAAATACTCGAAGCATCCTTTATGGGAAGGATCAAGGAACAGAAATAAAAACCAACACAGGTTCACTCCTTATAGCAAAGGTCCTAATCAGGGGCTACTTGAAAGTCTAACGAAGTCCCCAAGGGAAATTTTGGCCACGGAAAAGGCTGCGAAAGCTTTCGAACCCCCTCCTCGGATGCCCAGCAAAGGCAGAAACCGGGATATGACTAAGTATTGTCACTTCCATGAAGATTTTGGTCACGAGACAAACGGTTGCAGAGAATTGAAAAGGCAGATAGAGGAAGCCGTCAAGTCTGGACAATTGACACACCTGGTAAAAGGCATAAGGAAGGGAAAAGAGAAGGTCTTTGATACTCCGTTAGAAAAGAATGACAACAGCGAGGTCCCGATCCTCATGGCCCGTCGCAGAGGTCCGAGTCAGAAGAGAAAGGAAGTTGAGGAGGAGATACAAACGGTGGGGGAAGTAACGTTTCCACCCATAACAGGCCAGCCTCTTTCGGATGACCCAGTAGTTATAAAATTCCTCATCTCCAACCGAGAGGTGAACATGGCTTACATGGATTGCGGAAGCTCTTGTGAAATCATATATGAACACTGTTTCCTGAAGCTCAAGCCTTCGATCAGGTCATAGAGGGTAGACTCAAAAATACCCCTGGTGGGTTTCTCGGGAGAGCACTCGTGGCCCTTGGGAGAAGTCCCCCTCGATATAACCATTGGCGAAGGCCGTCTTACGAGAATAGAGACTCTCACCTTTGCAATCGTAAGGTCTGACTCCCCCTACAACTTGTTGATAGGAAGAACCGCCATGCAGAAGATGGGCATTGTAGTATCCACAACACATGCAGCAATTAAGTTCCAGACGGCTTATGGAATCGGAACCGTATTCTCCAGTTACCACCAGAAAAAAGCATAGGAGGCCAGAAAGAAGGTCAAGGAAAGTCCCCAAGAACCTTTGAAAGTCATCTTAAGTTGTGGCGACGCTGAAGAGCGTATTGTGATAAACGAGCTCCATCCGGAGCAAACTGTAGTAATAGGGAAGCAGCTCCCTGTTGCCTTCAAAGCAAGCCTGGAAAAGCTTCTGAAGGACAACAAGGATATCTTCGCATAGACATATTCTGATATGACAGGGGTTCCGAGAAACCTCATGATCGATGGTAAGCCCTTCGGCACAGAGCATAAGCTTAATGAGATCAAACACATTGAGCCTATCATACAGAAACGTCGAAGCTTGGCACCTGAAAGGAACGCAGCGGCTTGCAAGGAAGTAGACGAACTCGTACAGGCAGGTATACTAAGGGAAGTGAAATACCAAACGTGGGTAGCAAACCCAGTTATGGTAAAGAAAAGCGATGGATGGTGGCGCATGTGCGTAGACTTCACCGATATTAACAAAGCATGCCCTAAGGATTGCTACGCCCTATCAGAGATAGATTGGAAGGTGGAATCCCTATCAGGGTTTCGCTTGAAATGCTTCCTAGACGCTTACAAAGGGTACCATCAGATACAAATGGCAGTAGAAGACGAAGAAAAGACAGCTTTCTATACCGGAAAAGGAGTTTACTATTACAAGAAGATGCCCTTCGGTCTGAAGAACGCGGGGCAACATACCAGCGATTGGTAGACAAGGCTTTCAACAAACAAATAGGAAAGAATTTGGAAGCATACGTTGATGATATGGTCATAAAGAGTAGGACAGGGGAAGACTTACTCTCAGACATCCAAGAAACCTTCGACCAGCTAAGGGCAATCAACATGAAGATTAATCCCAAGAAATGCTCTTTTGGTGTTGAAGAAGGACAGTTCTTAGGGCATCTAATCACAAAGCAAGGAATCAAGGCCAATCCTTCGAAGGTGAAAGCCATAACAGATTTGCAAGCACCAAAGACGTTGAAGGAAGTACAAAGCCTTAATGGAAAGTTAGCAGCACTCAATAGATTCTTGTCAAAGGGCACTGACCGATCACTACCCTTCTTCAAAACTCTTAAAGGTGCATGGATAAGAAGACCTTCCAATGGAGCGTTGAGGCCGAAGCCGCTTTCCAAAAGTTGAAAGAGTTCATGGAAATTCTACCAATGCTCACTGCCCCAATCAAAGGAGAAGTATTATATATGTACATCGCAGCATCCTACGAAAGCATCAGTGCAGTACTTCTAGCAGAGAGGGAAAAGAAACAAATCCCAATCTACTTCATTAGCCGAGTCTTGCAAGGGGCTGAATTGAATTACCCCGAGCTGGAAAAGCTGATCCTAGCTTTGGTTCATGCCGCAAAACGTCTTCGAAGGTACTTCCAAGCTCACCCCATCACTGTACTGACTGACAAGCCCATCAAACAGATACCATCCAAGCCTGAGAATTCGGGAAGAATAGCCAAATGGGCCATCGAGTTGGGGGAACACGAGATAGAGTACAAGGGACGAAACTCCATAAAAGGCCAGATACTCGCAGACTTCTTGGCCGAAACCTCATCTGAACCTGGTAGGGTCGTGGACGTACCCAAAAAAGAACCCTCGAAAGAAAAAGAATCATGGAAATTATACACGGACGGAGCATCTAGTTCCGATGGTTCTGGAGCAGGATTAATGCTAGTAAGTCCGGAAGGAAAGGAGTACACCTATGCGCTGTGGTTTGAGTTTGAAGCAACAAACAACGAAGCCGAATACGAGGCTTTGTTAGCAGGTCTTCATTTAGCTAGAGACATGGAGGTACGCCATCTTTTGGTTTTTGTCGACTCGCAACTAGTCGCAAATCAAATCAAAGGCTCTTATGAGGCAAGGCAGCCTACTATCAAACAGTACCTAGACAAAGCTAAGGAAATCCTAAACGGATTCGCATCTTACATGATCGAGCATGTTCGAAGGAATCAAAACAAGAAAGCAGATGCATTAACCAAACTAGATTCAATAGCCTTTGCCCACCTAACTAAAGAAGTTTTGGTCGAAGTGTTAGCAGAAAGATCCATTCAAAGGAAGGAGGTGTCAGATGTCATATTGGAGGAAGGATCCAACTGGATGACTCCGATTAGAGAGTACCTGATAAGGGGAATCCTGCCAGAAGACCCGAAATTGGCGAGAAAAGTCAGAATTAAGGCCCCACAATACATGTTGATAGGGGATAACTTATACAAGAGATTTTTTCTTTCCCATTGGCTTCGTTGTGTAGGGCCGAAGCAAGATTCGAAGATAATATATGTGGTCTACGAAGGTTCTTGCAGCCTACACGTAGGGCCTCGATCTGTTGTCTCGAAGATTATGAAGTTGGGATATTACTGGCCGTCAATACATAGGGGTGCAACAGATATAATCCACAAGTGCGAAGCCTGCCAAATTCACTCGGATGTCCCCAGAATCCCGAAGCAAGATATGACTTCTGTCACATCCGCGTGGCCTTTTTCCCAATGGTGGATTGACATTGTCGGGCCTCTACCAGTGGCTCCGGGAGGAGTAAAATTCTTGGTGGTAGCCATAGACTACTTCACCAAATGGGTCGAAGCTAAACCTTTAGCATCGGTAACAGGCAGTCACATGGAAAAATTCATATGGGAGCACATCATTTGTCGAATTGGAGTTCCCCATATCTTATCTCTGACAACGGAAAGCAATTTGCCGAAGGGGTATTCCCCACTTTTTGCAAAGGTTTGAAAATCAAGCAATCGTTTACATCCGTATACCTTCCTCAAGGAAACGGTCAAGTAGAAGTCACCAACAGAGACATCGTCAATGGTATCGAACGAAGACTAGGCCGAAGCCATCATGGGTGGGTAGACGAGCTACCTCAGGTTCTTTGGGCTCATAGGACAGATCCTAAGTCAAGCCACGGGGAGACACCTTTCAGTCTCACTTATGGAACAGAAGCGGTCATTCCCTCAGAGATAAGCGTTGAAACAGAACGCATCGCGAACTTCGAAATATCAGAGAATGAAAAAAGGCTCCGAGAAAATCTAGATTCACTCGAAGAACGAAGAGAAATAGCCTCTATCAGAGAAGCTATGTACAAGCAAAAGTTCGAAAAGTACTATAACAACAGAGTTCGACCTTCAACTTTTAAGCCAGGCGAATATGTCCTTCGACTCAATAGCGCAAGCAAAGCCGAGTACCAAGGGAAATTGGGACCTACATGGGAGGGACCTTACGTAATATCTGAAGCCTACGGCAATGGAGCCTACAAGCTCGCAACACTCTTCGGAGACGAAGTTGATAGGACATGGAGCGGTACTAACCTCCGTAAGTTTTACACATAAGACTTACTGTTTTAAAGAAAATTTGTCTGTTTCAATTTATGTATTGCACTCTTCTCATTCTGGGAAAGAAGCATTAATGGTAGGTGTCCTAGTATTCATTTCATCAAATGATGTAATTCTCCCTACCCAATTAATGATATAATGTATTTCCCTCGAATCTCTTGTTTTGTTTTATACAACAAAGATTTACCCAACCAAGTAATACAAGTTTCAATGTTCGAAGGGTGACTTAAGATATTCATGTCTTGTACACAACATCCGTCATAATTCACATTAACTTTCCTAGAAAGTCCAAGGGTATTCGAAGCCCTCTGACTAAAAGGATAAAAGATGGAGTGGGTCGCGACCCTCCGTCAGCAGTTAAATTATACGATTGCTAAAAATCTTGGTTCAAAGTACACACAATAAGGATATTCATCTACGATAACCTTAGGTTGTATATTGGCGTTGTTTAATAACGTGGAAAGAAGAGAAACATAACATTAAAAAGGGATAAAATCCCTGAAGCAAGTAGATTTCCAAATAATATAAACGAAAACATCCTAAGAATTCAAATTGTCAAAAAGTGATAAAATGTTCAGGGGGTACAAACCACCCTCGGGGTAAAATCATTGCCAACAGGGCAACCTTTATGCATTCTTGGATGAGTTAGGATCTTCTTGATGGAGATGAGAGGGGGGCTTCACAGGAGAGGTCCTCCTACTTGGAGAAGATGGTTGAATCCTACGAGGCTTCTTGGACAGAAGTTCCTCAACGGAGGCCATGGGATCTTTGGTTGCGTCGGTAATAAAGGGATACTCCGCTGATGCGAACGCATTACTAGCATCATCGTATTCCCTTTCATGTGAAGGGCGATTGATCGTGTCGCAGAACTAGCTATGAAAGCAAGAACCACTAGGTATCGTTGTCCCAACGAGGGTTGAATATGGATCTCGTCACTCAAGACCGTGAGCTATGTGTGATGAATAAGGTTTAAAAGAAGGTTTTGTTTTGTCTACACTACAACGACAAATTAAAGTAAAGGAAAGCGGTAAAGCGACATTAAATAAGAAAGCAAGTAAAGTTGCATGTAATAAAATGACTAGAGAAAGCGGTAAATGAAAGCGATAAGTAAATAAAACGGTAAATGAATTTAAAAGACAATGTGTTTGCAAAGCGACGTGAATAAGCTCATTAAGCTTGAGGTAAAAGTTTGTGACGGGTTATTTTCCTTTCTCGAGATTAGTTGTTAATTAATCTTTTGAAGAGATATTAACTCAAGACGAGTGAAATAATCGTTCAAAGGTTTCGTCTTCGAATAATTAACTCACACGTCTAAGTAATCTTTCAATTACTTATCACAAACGTTTAACACTCTCACTAAACTCACAAACTCGAGTGACTAAGCAAACACGTTTTAAAACTACTCACGACTCATATTAAAATTTAAAACGGTAAAGAAAATAAAACAAAAGACTTGTAAATATTAAAACGTAAAATGTTTAAAACTAAAAACTAAAGACACGAGACTTAAATAATAAAACGAAACTAAAAAGATTTTAGAAAATTTCGGCAGCATAACGTTTAGATTTAATAAAATGAAACCTCACTCGATAAACGATGAGGGAAAATAAAAGCCTAGCTCGGCTCGAAAAAGAAATAAGAAAAGAAGAATAGAAAACAAGACACGACTCAAAATAAACTTAGACTAAAAATAAACTTGACACAATAAAAACCAAACTCGCTACTAATAAAAACTATACTCGCTAGGTTAAAATAAAAAACAAACTCGCTATCATCAACTAAACACATACTCGCTATACATATTTGTAGTCCCAAACTCGCTATGCAAATTTCAAATTTCATTTCATACTCGCTATCTTCATTTCCATTGTCATACTCGCTAGTATATTAGTTGCCAAACTCGCTACATCCTTTGGTTGACTTTACGAAACTCGCTATGTGTTGGTTGACTACCAAACTCGCTATTTAAAAAAAAATCAAACTCGCTATTAAACCCTAAAATCTAAACTCGCTACTAAACCCTAAAATCTAAACTCACTGGACTCTAAAACTTTTAACGTGATATAAATTTTATAAAAATAAATAAATAAGACTTATAAAAACTTGGTAAATAAAATGTAAAGACACTAAAATAAGCTCAAAAATAAGCAAACAAGCCACGGCTTCTTTTGGAAGCCTAGCTTATTTGTATATCTTATCACTTGAAACTAAAAACATGCAAAGTTGACAAAGAAAATAATAAAAGCTTGTAGAGAAGATTAAAAGGAAAGCTTGTAAAGATTAAAGGAAAGATTTAAGACATCAAAATAAGCTTGAAATAAGACATCAAAATAAACTTGCATTCAAAATAAATCTACACTAATACATGAAATAAAACTATACTACTCTACCTTACCCCTACTCCTAATACTAACCAACCTTCTAAATGAGGTGGTGATGTTAATTTATAGGCCAAGGCTTAGCAAGTTTAGACAATATTGCATCTTAAGCCCTTGAACCTTTACATTTCATGATATGAACACTTAAAACTTTGTTACAACTATTAAACGTCTTCTAAAAAGTAAGCTTAAGTCCTTGTAATCTTGAGGAAATATGATGACGAGTCTTCAAAAAGTCTTTAATGACATAAAAGTGACCACTTGCTCGAGTTTGGGAAGCTTATGCATAATAATCATCTTTAATCTTCGATTAAGTATCTCTTTCATATTCACGAGCCTTTAAGTAATGAAAACATCGTCACGGGCTTTACTTGAGTAAATTTCATCTTTGACTCGGCTTTTAGACACTTTTCCACATCTCGTGCTCGTTTTAGGCTTTTTGGTTGACTTTTGTGCTATTTATGCAATATCCGTCCCTGCACGATCACAAACACAAAAACAAGATATCTTTGGCGTTTCACGTTAGTTTTTGGTCTTTTATACACTTAAACTAAGGTCAAAAATATGTGTAAAATAACACACATCAAAATCCCCCAGACTAAGGTATTGCGTGTCCTCACGCAATGTAATCACGTCACGCCTTAAAGATAAATAATTTCACACCTCTCTTTACTAACTTTGAAAAGTAGCAAAACGTTCAAAAGAGATACGAAATCATTTATTCCCTAAAACGCCCCGGTTTTCCATTTTATTCCATATGCTACTTATATTATACTACTTTAGCTTATGACGGTGTGCTTGACTTTCATTATCTTTCAATAACGATTAAGGGTCATAGAGTAAGAACACGATTCATAGAAAAGTGACCGATTGGATAAAATTCATCGTCCCTGATTTTTCACAAGCTCCCAAACTAAGCGTAAAAACGGATCATTGTTTAATTACAAGTTAGATGCCAACGCTACTCATGGAAGTTACTCGTGTACCGCTTGCTCCCATTTTCCTATTTTTGTATCTCATTATTTTATTTTTGTGAGAGAAATGAATTTCTTCATAAGCATCTCGTTTCATAGTTTTTAGTCCGATAAAGATACCAAATTCATACGCTAAGTAGTTATCGATCTTCTCTTAAGAAGGTTTGCAAGAGAAATGTGGTCCACATCAAGGATATTGGATACATACAAAGACTTTGGAATACATCAAAAATAGACATAAGTTGGCGAGTACATTTCACGTGCACCTCATGCGTCCGATCTAGGATCGTAACATGCACCTCACGCGCGACCAACTTTAGTCTTAACACTAGAACTCATGATCCATAAATCTTCAACATACATCCTTATTCTTTCTTTTCTTTTTCTTTTTCTTTTCTTGATACTTTTTTTTTTCCTTTTTTCTTTCTTTTTCTTGCCTTAGTAACTTCTCAACTCCGAACCTTCACGGTTTTAATCCAAGACCTACCGCCAACTGCTAGGGTTGGAATCTAGGATCCAAGGTCCGATCTCAATCCGAAGTCTTAAAGCACTTTAGCTTATACATAACAACGGGCTTTTGGGTAGCTCCGAAACCACATGCGTACTACGCTTATTCAACGATATACAATACAACTCAACTAGCGTGTATCCATGATGTGTACCCAATTTCCCAAGCAAAGATTCTCTTAAGAAGAAAAAGAACTACTCATCGGCTAAACCTAACATCCTTAATTATTTTGCACATCTATGGGGTGAAGCAATTTTGTGGGAACAAAAAGACATGAGTACCTTCGATGAGCCTTAAAGAGATCCAACTACTCTATGCTTAGCATCTAGCTTCTAAAGAAACTCTATCATTTCACGTACTCCGCAAATTTAAAATCTCAAGTAATGAGATCCGCGAATGCTTAGCCGATAATCAAGCCACGCATATATAAAGTCAAGTACGGGAGCCGACAAAAGAGTAGCTCCTTGTGTACAAAACTAGCAAAAGCTTTTGTGATCATCAATGGTTAAGGGAACAAGCTAGGGCTCAACACGCCCGGATCAAGTCAAAATTTTTATTCCCACTCTTACCTAGTAGGAAAGTCAAACGCGGTGTCAAAACTTTTATTCTATTTTTGCATAATTTTATTTTCTCATTTTTTTTTGTGCTTTTTGCTTTGAAAATTTTCAAAATTTTTCAATTTTTTTTTGGATTTTTGAGGAAAAACGGGGTTGCGTAAGTAAACGACAAAGATGAAAGTGCTAGGTCAATCAAATCGAAGATTCACCCCCCCAGACTAAAGATAAATATTGTCCTCAATGTTTTCAAGGTAAGGGTAATCCTAATAATAAATCTAAGGCCGTTTATTAAGTATGCCAAAGATACCATTAGTCGATAAGATTTGGATATATGATTTCCAAGCAAGCATCAAGACATGGGACTCGAGTGGAGATGAGACGATCCACGAGCACGAGAGTCATCATGAAATGGGGAAATCCTGCACATACACAAACAACCAAGCAAACACAAGATTGGAAAAGGTCGCCCTCCTCTCGTTACTTATTAGA